>VWZW01002032.1:3774355-3933569 GCA_013397115.1 Edolisoma coerulescens
CATATTTGACTGATGAAAATTAATCTTGGGTCTAAAAATGCCGTTCTGAAGTAAAATATAATCAGTTGAAATTGTTCCACCAAAAGTCCACGCTTTGACTGCATTCCCCGACAAAAACTTGTATTCTCTAAGAAATCTTCACCAAGGTTACACCATTTCTTGGGCTTCTCCCAGGACTACCCTGGAAATCTGATGGTACACTTGGATTTTACTGGATTCTGATAGCAAACTGGTGCTAGAAAAACTTGTTAGAGATGCACCAATTCCAATATTTTTTTACTAAATATTTAAGAATCCTAAATCTAATCTAGAGTCACAAAGCAGATTTAAAATTCAGCCTTAAGACAGCTCATCAGGCACAGGAAAGTAGGTCCTTGCTTGTGCATTTCTTTCTTTCACTTGAACGGGATTTCTTTCAGAGTCTAAAGTAGTGTTCTGGTTATCTACAAAACCCGCAGTCTGGGCAGCCAACTCATTCTTGCTATGTGGGCAAGTGAAGAATTCAATCAGTTATCCTAATTTCCTTGCTTTTAAAAATACAGTCTTATGACTGTGTGACCGCAATTTGGTCCAAAATTAGTCTAAATGCCTCCATATTTCCTTTAAATTAAATAATTGTGGTTTTGGTAGGTGGAGCATTCTGAGATTTTTCAGGTCTCACACTGTATCAGTCTAATCAGAAGTACAAACATTTATTTGGGGTGATTTGCCTCTACCATAATTAATTTTAAAGTCATTAGTATGCAAGGGGGAAAAAAACCCATCTATATAAGATATTTTTAATGTCAGTACTTGTGAAGTTATGTTTAGTTTTGCTCACTTAACACACTGTACCTAAAGCAAAAGATATTCCAGTCCTGAGAATTGAGATTTTTTTGTTGTTTATTTAAGGTTTTTGCAGCCAATTATGACCACAGAAGACAGAAACTCTTTTTGCCATAGAGTACTGCAACTGGGGATTGAAAACTGATTCTGAAATAAGAAATATTTCATATTGGTGGGTTTTAACACCAAAAAATACTATAGACAAAATAGTATTTATTGTAAATTAATTTCTCTGGCCAAAGTATTACTTATGCTAAAACAACCGTCAACACCATGCAAAATTTTGTAGTTCATCTGATGATTGTAATTTTACAGAACAAAAAGCTAATGATTCTAGTCTTACAGTCAGACCAATTTCTGAACAGTCATCAACAGTTTTGGGGGCTTGCAGGTATTAGTATGGATACAACAGTTCTAACAATATTTGCTGCTTGCCTCCTATAAACAAGCTCTTAGGCAACATTTACAGACACTCTAAAGATGATTCAGATTTTGAATAAAAGCATCTCTGTCTGAGTGTCCAAGTGAACAGATTAATCATTCTTATAATTTTACCCCAGGTATTAATTTTTGTGCACGAAATACTGCGTTCTAAAATGGAAGTCAGGTTGAATATTCAGGGCTTGGGATGTGATTTAGGTCTTGCTAGAGACCTATCTGTGAGCACAAGGCAAGAAGGCACAGATGGGAGAAACAGCCAGCCCGGTAGGAAATCGGAACTCCAGTGCCTGCAGCTATCCAAGCTGGGCATGCAGCAGCAGCCACGGCCATACCAACCACCAGCATTGATCTGAATGAAAAAACGGAGCCCTTAGGAACAAGGGGGGAAACAAGACAAAAAGAAAGATAACAACTAGCCTAATGCTTACTTGATTACAGAATGGAAAAATATCACTTAAGAAACAAGATGTTGTCACTGAACTGAGAAACAGAAGCTGCTGGTCTCTGTAGGGTTCAATTAAAACGCTTCAAGCTTTGCTTTCAGACACTGTGAGATGCCTGCTGGTAAGAGGCTCTTGTTGGACTTCACTACACCTGGAAATTCTGCAACCAAGCCATGACAAGACATGATACTTTTTCTGAAGAGAATGTTTTCTTTTCTTTTATTTTCTTAAAGCTCCAGAGCACAAGTCAATTAAGACCCAACAGAAGCTTCTCAAACTGAAAGGTCGTACTGAAGGGCAGCTTACAGCACAGTAGAACAGATAATCATCTTAAGTACTTTGCAAAGCCTCAAAACAGGCTTCTCTGGCTATCCAAAGATCAATACTAATGTGCCAACCCTCCAGCCAAGCCAAGCAGAATTCACTGGAATGTTATTATTGTGCAAAAAGGAAAAGAAAACTTTATTACACTGAAGAGTTTCATCTAGGAATGCAGCTTTCACAACAGTACAGAGTGCAGAAACACCACCCACTCTGTTTCCTGGTTTCAGCTGGGATAAAGTTAATTTTCTTCCCGATAGTGGTATAGTGTTGTGGTTTGGATTTAGGATGAGCGAGAATGATGTTTATAACACACTGATGTTGGGGTTGTTTCTAAGCAGTGACTAAGGACTTTCAACTTCTCACACTGTCCCACCAGAAAATAGGCTGGGAGGGCACAACAAGCTGGGAGGAGACACAACCTGGATAACTGACCCAAATTAATCAAAAGAATATTCCATACCATATCATGTTTTCTCAGGATACAAAGGGAGAAGAAAGCTGGCTGGAGGGGCACTGCTCAGGCACTGGCTGGACATCTGTTGGTGGGTTATGAATAACTGCATTGTGCATCAGTTGTTTTCTATATTCTAATTCTTTTATACTTGTTGTTGTTTTTCTTGTCATTATTCTTTCTTTCCCTTTCTCTTCTGTCCTATTACACTGTCTGTACCTCAACTCACAAATTTTACTTCTTTTTTTTTTTTCTTTTCTTCTCCATTCCCCTGGGGTGTTAGAGGAGCTGTGGTGTGCAGCTGCCTGATGCATACACTTGTTCAGATCTCATTCTGTGCAGTTAACAGTGTTGGAAGCTGCATAATATTGCTGTTTTTAATAAAAGACTCACAGTAGGACATCAGACTGGGGTTTCTAATTCTCACCCCCCATCCCAGTCTGTCTTACTTCTATAGGTTTTGTAGCCAATTTTGCCCTTGATTACTTATGCATAACTATCTCTGAAATCAATCAACAGATTTTGCATCTATATATATTGCCAAAGGCGAGTAAAAAGGCATTAGTGTTGAATTTTTAGAAGTATACAGTACATACTCCTTTTGTCTCATTGAAGCCTAAGAGAATTTTAGCACTGACTTTTGGCAAGGAGCACAGATAAATCAATTGCAAATGCTTAGAAAAATCTCATCCCTAATTTGCATGTATTGCTGGTAGCATAATATCAATACCACAACAGGGAAAACAGATAAAATTCTTGGGCCTGTTGCTTGTCCAGGATACAGCTTCTGCAGAAAGCTGCAGCACCAGTAAAGAAAGCCAGGTCATCCAGCATCACACACACAGGCATCCAGTACAAGTAACTTGTTTCACACAGATTTTCCAATGCATTATATACAAGTAATCTTTTAGAGGAATACTATTCTGCGCCATATTTTTCAATATCCTCTATTTTTCTCAAACAAGGGGTTCAGCACTAACCCATGCAGACAGAAACACCTCATACCTTCCCAAGAGTGCAAAGCAGTGTCCAACAGGCATAATTGCTGTGCCTCCACACACCCTAAGGGAATCTCTAAATAAAGCGATGACCCAGTTTCACACTTCATGTTTTTCAGTTATTCAGTATTTCATGGAGCTCAGGAATCCATGTGTTGTAAAATCTTTTAAATCTGCTCTTAATATTTCAAGGTACATACTCATTAACACCTATTGTGCACTGGGCCTGAAAACCTCTAATATTCCAGCGACTCTGATATCTTCTTTTAACACGACTTTCAGATGCAGCATGACATGGAGCTTGAAGTAATTTAAATAAAATTATTTTTATTTTCCTCTTTTTTAAAATGTAAAATTTCCCTTAGGTTATAATTCAATATGTTAGCAAAGGAAACTACCTTTTAATTAAGCTCCAATCCAGCCAGATCGCTTTAGCTCACTGATGAAAATTGTCTAGGCCAAAATTATTGTTTACTACAAGTGTTAATGCTTCACTGTCTGTTCTGCTTACAGTTCTATCTTGTGCTGAGAGCTGACCCCGTCTGGACACCAGTTCTGCAGTGGTTCATTCATCACTTCTTGTTAACCAGTGAACAGCAGTTCACTGCTCATTGTGATCCAGGCTTCAAGCCCTTTTCTATCCAGTGACAAATTCCACCATCAATCCCATGCTGGCTAATGAAATGTACTTGCCTTTTCGGTGGTACTGTGTCACAAAGCCCTCCTGAAGTCATAACACTTTATATCTTTTTCTTTACCCCTGTCAAGTCTCATTGACCATCTTTTCTCCTCGGAGAAGTTAATTGGATATGTGAAGCACGACCTTCCTTTCATTAACCTGCACTGACTCCCTGTATCTGTCCAGCTTTTCCCCAACTTTATTTTAATTAGTGGCTTGAATCTTTCCTAATTCAAAGGTTACATGTGCACATAAGCCATTTTCTCATTTATCCTGTAGTTCTTTGCCAGCTAAAAGCTTTACATCATGTGAATCCACAACAGATAACTGATCAACACTTGAGGAATCTTCCTTTTCCTATTCCTATGCATAAGCACACACATACACGTGCACACACTCTCCAAAGAAAATAAATAGAAAAAAAAAAAACAAAACAAAACTCTGATATCATCATTTAAGCTAAAAGAAATCTTATTTATCTTGAATTAGCAGATAATCAATCTATTATTCTCAGCAGGCCAACATTATATTACAATGCTGGCAGTTCAATTACCTGCCTGGCCAATATCTCTCCAAGGTTTTCAAGAGTTCAGATTCTATGGCAAATCAGCAGTGTGTGACACTGGAGGGTCAAAGCTTCAGAGATTAAAGAGAAAATTGTTAGGACCAAGTGAGCATATTTTGATTAAACCACACTCTACAGAAGTCTGTTATTACATTTGCCTGGAAGTTGACTTCTATATCTATATTAAGGTACTTTAATAATGCAGCTTCATTTACTTTAATGCTGTACAACCAGCAAGTCTAATTAGCTTCTGGATATTGTACTTGTGGAACATAAATCTGAAATTTAGTGAACTTCAGTGCTGAAATCACCAACTCAGATATTTAATTTTAAGTTTCTACCTACAGCTTCCTGTACGTAAAGGTTTGTAGACTTGTATCGCATTTAAAACTCATCTCAATTTTACAATTTTATCTGTTTTCTACTGTCCTTTCATATCTTGAGATCCAGTTGACATTTTCACAAGATTTACTGAGGTTTTATCTATCCTATAGGATTAATAGGAAAACATCTGCAGTCTTGGGCTACTGCAGCTGTAGGAGAAACATTGCAAGTACTGAATGTTTTGATCTAAGGACTGGATCAAATCTCTCTTTATTTTCAAAGCCAGTACTCCATAGATCCAGTATTCCTCAAGCCAGGCTCCAAAACTGTATTTAAAATTAACAAAAACCACCAAAACAAAATCCAACTTGTCCTAAATTATACATTTGAATTCGAATTATAATACCCTTACCCTGCTCTCTACCAGGCTTTTAAATCCTCCTCAAGAGGTTTCCTAGAACTGGAGTTTTGTTCATTACCATTTCTACTTAGAAGCAAGATGAAGCCAAAAGTCTTCCAGTAGGTTTCATGATGTCCTCTGTTTTCATCAATTGATACTTGAAAGTGTAAAGCTGTGTGGAAGACTTTATTTTCTCAAATACCCAGCGAGCCACATGAAATCATAGAGTCACAGAATAGTTTGGGTTGGAAGGCACCTTAAAAATCATGTAGTTCCAAACACCCTGCCACAGGAAGGGATGACTTTCACTAGACCAGGTTGCTCAGGGCCCCATCCAGCATGGCCTTGAACACCTCCAGGGATGAGACATCCACATCCTGTCAAAAATAAAATCATGTTTATGATCCAAACCTCCAAGCCAATCAGCCTAGTGAACATTAACTCTAAGAAGTTTGTTGAAGACATTGTTTTATATAAATATCACATCTTCTGTGATAAGTTTCCTCATGGCCTTATAGCCCCACAGTGCCTGCAGTCTCTCTCATCAACCTCTTGCTCCTTATAATTTACATTTGTATAGCCATTTATTATCCATATTTACATCCTATGTAATTTTCCTTTCATTTTTGATCTCAGTTTTCTTGATAATTTCCTTGTATTTTTTCTTTTGCCTCCTATACCTTCTCTTGCAGAGCTAACACTTCTGATTTATCCTAAGGGACTTCTTGGAAATGAGATGTTAGCTCTTAGTCGGAATTTTTTGGCAACGCATTTTTTTCTTTTTTAATTGTAAACATCTTGACTACATTTCTCCTGGTCTGTAATTCCTCCTGTGGTTTTCCAGTCATCCATATTGATAATTTCTGCCACTTTCTGAATATTTATGTCTTGACTAGACACGTATTGTGTTTGCTGAGCCCACAGTAATCTGCCTTTGGTACTTTGTACTCGCTTTGCTTCCCGCTGTGTTTTGCTCAGGGGCATGCACGGCTACGTTGCTGCAGGAATACGAATCACTGTGTTTGCCCACATAAGGAGAAGGACTACAGGTTATCTGTCATACAGCAGCTGAAAGTACTGAGTTTTGTGCCTGCAATGTCTTGTTCCCTCGGACGAGATAGCAAGGGGCCAAATTCTCCATTTCTTATTTCTAGACATGTAACTGTCAGAATATCAGGTTTCCATTTGCCAGTCTATTCTAGCTTGTGGTAGTAATGTATATCACAGTAGATAATGCACTTTGCATACTCCCTCCTTCTGTGTGATGTCATATTCTACTGACCTCTGTGGTGAGTTTGTACCATAGTCACACTATTTAAAGGATTATTTTCTCCAGAAAAAAAAAAAAGAGTATTAAAAAAAGCCAAAATTCTCCTTAGTGCACTCCATCCGACTACTACACAGTATTTTTACATTGCATATTTATATTCTTACTTTGTGGGGGAGCTATTACTTGACCTTCACCTCCTCAGAGGGAGGAAATGCCACTGTAATTTTACGTTTCTCAATTCTTCCATGTGTTAAACTGGTGTGAAAAACCTCCTTGGCATTTCAGTGCTGGGATACAGTATCATTGCAATGCAGGCTGTGCATTTCACTGTGTTACATTCAACTCTCTCATCTAGAAAAAGAGTATCAGGATCTCTTTTGAATTTAAGTTGTCTTCAGTCTAAGACAACAGCACAGATTATTAACCAGAGCTCCTCACCTACCACTCCCCCAGTTACAGCATTTGCATCCCTACAGCAGGGAGTACTACAAACCCATATAACTCATCTTGACAGCTGAGAAGAAAACTTTGAAAATGCATGAAAAATTCATATACTCCGAGGTAGTGTGGGATATCTAAAATGCCTCTGCTCTACATATGTTTTTTTTTTTATACTTTTCTTATTAGCTGTGTGATGGGTTAAAGAAGAGCACTGAATGATGTGTAAATGGGAGAGGTGGATACACGGGAACCATGCGTATGTGGATGGATGGATGGATGTTGAGTCAGGAGGTGGAGAGAAGAGAAGCACTTGAGTTTGTAAAGAATGGAGACAAAACTGATCCTGGAATTTTCTTCAATACTTTGAGCACTAAAAGAGTGAAACTAGCATTTTGACATTTCCCAGAGAGATAAAAAAGCATCTGTATTGCACTCACTTGTATTATTTAGCTTCTCTTATTACTTCACTACTTTGAAAGCCTGCCATCTGTTCTTTCTTTGACTGCTGCCCAGTACCGGAGATTTCTTTACAGAGGGCAGGCAGACAGCAGAGTCTGCAGCCTTGTGCCTCTCACATGAGGCCATCAAGTTCTCATTGCAGACAGCAGCAAACATACCCACATTTGCTGCCTGATGCTGTAGAATGATGAGTATACTGGAGAAGGCACCACAGGTTTTGCAGGAAGTTGCAAGGATTCAGTATCACTTAAGACTGGACATTTTGGTCCTAGGATGCATTTTGGCCACCCCTGGTTTTCTCCCAAATGACACAATCCTACCCACAGGAAGGGAAGTAAGTCACAGATGTTCAGGTTCCACAGTCTCAAGGACAAGTCAAGGATGGCTGACTCCAGGATTTGGGTTTGCACTTTTGAATCATTTCAGCAAATACTGGTGAAGCAGCCATTATAGGCAACCAATTTAACCACAATCAGTTAAAATATGAAGTGTGCTTATGCCCATTCCCAAAGTAGAATCATTGAAAAGGAATGTTGGACTTTGGGGAAGTTTTATTTGGTTTCCCCCCCGTCTTTTTCTTTTTCCACATTTGCAGTCACAAAGGGGAGTTTTCTCTGCTCCTCATAGAAGTAAGCAGAGCAGCCAGTAGTTTCCACAGAAATGATAACGCCACATTGTGAAACTCGGGGCATTCATAACGTAATCTGTTCTTAAGTGAAATACACTGACAATTTTACATCGGAAATGCTTTGCATCATCACTATCAAATGGCATAGTGTTAAACACCTCTTGAACTGGATAATTTGGAAGAATACAATGTGAATAATGTAACACTATTAAAGATTTTCCTGTTTAAAGAATACCATAATGGCAACTAAACCAGAGCTCTCATTTTGACTCAGTGTTGTACTGTATCAACACCACTTCCAGTGAAATATTTTCCTGTGCAAATGACTTATTCAAAGCCTATTCTCTAGTTAAGCTATGCAAACAGCCACTTCAGCACACTATAACTGCATTTAGTCCTTTTGCCCAAAGAAAGATTTGTTTTCATATTCTTCCTTACAGGACTGCTCATTTTTACAGGTTCAGAGAAAAAAAAAATTACACCTAATTTGAAATTCAGTAAGCAGTAGGAAACAGCAAAAAGATATCTACAGAGAGAGCAAGAATGTGTCAGGAACACAAAGTGATCCTATTATGCATTCATTTTTATCCTAACCTGGAATTCCTTGTTTTTAATCACTGTATCCAAAGACGCTTTTCAGGTTGCAGCTGTGCTGGGGTCAAGGTCTAACCTTGTCCCTTTAATTTTTTTTTTTAAATGGCTAATAAGTAGCTTATGTTTTCACGTTATAAAACATAAAAAAATTATTTTCTTCCCCCCCCCAAAAAAAAGGTATAGCCAAACAAGTTGAATTTTCTGAATTTTTGTCTTGAAGAATAGTTCATCATACTTTATGTTATGCAATTGCCCAACAGGATTTTATTCTAAAATAGTATCGCTGCTCTAATTGTATGCTGTACTTGCATAGGAAATTTCAAGTTCATTTAACTAAAAATCATTTTAAAAGAATGCCATAAATTCTGCTGAACACTGGCTGAGCATTGAAGAATTGTCCCTTCATGGACATTTATTTTATGTGGTTTTCCAGTTTTTTGAAAATGCTTCCATATTGTTTTCCTTTGTAGGTATCAACTTTATAGGATGACAGTCAAAGCTAAGAGTATTATAAAGTGAGGTAAAGACAAAAAACATGCAGATTTGACAGGCACAACACTCAGTTCTACCAACAATGCTAATATTGACAAGTTTCTGGCACAGATTAGACATCCCAAAGTACAATCTAAATCTCAGTTACCAGCTCTAGTAATAAATTGCAGTGTGTTCATTTTTCCTTTCCAACATTGACCACAGATACCATTGTAAATCACCAGTTACCAAAAAAAAAAAAAAAAAAAAAAAAAACCACAGTACATCTCTCTTTATTCTAGAAATGGCCCTGTTCTTTATGTTAAATTCAGAAAGGAGTGATTTTTGTTTTTACACTTAGGGGAGTTTTTGATTTTTTTTCCTGTTTGGGTTGGTTTTTTTATTGGCTTGGCGTTTTTTTTGTAGTTTTGAAAAAAAACCCCAAAACTTCCCAAGCAAGGTTTTCCTGACATAATCCAATGAATTTGCCATGTAATAGTAATAGATGTCATGGCACTCATACCAGTCAACCCAATAACTTGAGGTATAGGCAAAAATTCACATCTTAACCCAATTTTCAGCTCTTTAAAACTTGAGAAACTAAGAAACTACCTTTCAACAATTCTGTGATTATGTGAATGTTTGCTATCAGTTTTTTCCTCTCCTTTCAATCCTTATGACAAACTTTTAAAGAATTACTCATGTGTCTAGTTCTGCTGTGAATTTCAGGTAGTTGACAAACTAATTTCTAAAATAACTTTCATGTTCACCCCATCTAAGACATCGTAATTGCTCCTAACTTGGTGTGATGTTAACCAGTCAATTTCAAATTTTCTACCCCAATCTGAAACAGTAATCACAGAAGAGAGCTCAGCTCACCAGTGTCAGCCCACTGTGTGTATCAGCAGGAGGCATTTTGGCTCACATGGCAACTTTCTGAGATGAGTTTTGAGTAAGTGGGCAGGGTTTGCAGGGGCAAAAACCCCAGAAAAATCAAACAACAAAATCAAAGACAAGAAATGAGAAAAAATAAGCAGAAAAGTCAGATGGCTCATTCCCCATGTGTCCACACGTGCACCATCCTCAACACATGGTTTTCTGCAGAAGAACCAATTTCAGACGAGTCCTCAGGCTGTTGCCCCTGTTCCTAAGCCGTGCCTGGCTGTGCAACAGCACTGGGTGTCTGTCACACACTGGGACCAGTGGCATGGAAAATGACATCTGTGCGCCCATCACGGTGGTCAGAGCTCACCACTACCCCAACCTGGGCCAGACCCCCATACTCCGGCCACCTGCCAGCCCCACCACAGCCACCCCTCACTGCTGTACACTGCCCTTGCACAGAGACCACCCCACCGAGCCACCCTGGGACGGGCAACACGCTTGGGCCACCTGGCAGCAGGGCCAGCCCCCGAGGCTGCTCTGTGCTGAGTGATGAGATCAGACAGGGCACTGCAGGCCCCCTGAGTGCCTCAGCTGTGTCCTTTTAATTGAACGTGGCACCAACAAGGGACCTCCACTTGCCACGCAGTATTTGATCTGAGCGAAACAATCATTTTAAAATAATTGCTGTGGCAGAGGGCTCGTGGCCACCGAGGGCAACCTGCCACGTGCCGTTTGAGGGGGAGGAAGGGAACACTTCACCCTCCGCACCTCTCCCACCAGCTTCACCAAGAGCAAACACTGCTGCGTAGCTCTGGTTTGCTTTTTCCATTACATTGAATGATTCTAAGGATGATTTTTGCAGTGTCCAATATTTAGTGAAAGAGACTTTTTTTGCTCTAAAAGAGCTTTTGAAACCAAGCCAAGATAATTCCAATAAGGAGATGAATTAAGTGCAAGCGTAAAACCATGGGCCACATCCCCAATGTTTGTCCACAGCACAGTATTCACAACCAACCCACAACCCGCAGACAAATGCAAAGGGGCTATAGATGTGCATAGGCACACCATGAGCTTTCCCAGTTTCTCCAGACTTCCACTGGACTGACTGCTGTATTTTCTTTTCCCTCCTGATTTTCTGAAAAGATCAGACCCCACGATATGTCCTTGCCAGTGCAACAGAAGAGTCAAGAGCACCCAAGTTCAAGGAGTTACTCCTTCACAACAAACTGACGTGAAAAGTAAGAAACAAACGTGGCTAGCAGCACAGAAGGGACAAGATTGACAGAAACTCAAAGATTGATGTTAGAGACTGGCAAGGGGAAATTAACATAATAGGGAAAGAGCCCCTTATGCAACTTTGAAAAACTGAAATAGGTACACAAGTATATATATGTATACACATCTACATGATGATACAGAGTTTGTCTGTGAGAGACAAGTGATCTGAGAGGTGATGGCACCCTCACTGAAGGAAGCTTATAAAGAGCCAAGAGAAGATACTCCCAACCAGTGGGAGCTGGATGAGGAAGACGAGATATTCTCTTACAGAAAAGGATCCATTTTGCCAAAGTACAAGACAGTAGCCTCCCACATCTCCTGCCTCCCTCTCTGTGTGTGGTGGTGCATTACCCCCACCTCAGGCCACACCATGATCTGCAGGAGTCCAAAACTATGCTTTTAATTTCTTTTCCCTTGTCTTTAGCACTGATTTTTTCTAAATAATGCGCATAATGCATGCACTTTTGAAGGAGGAAGCTGAGCCTGTAACAGACGTGTTTTCAAGCCCTAGGAGCAAATTCTCAAATTTACTTCATTTGTTGTTTCAAAAAAGATATGGTGCTAATCAACACAGAACTGTATCTGTAGATTTTTTTTTGAGTTTCCACCAATAATTTAAGCTTTATTATTATTGCTGTTGTTTGACTTTCCTTGTTTCATTTACTCCTCATTGTAGTAGGATGTCTTAAGTGGCTCATTATTTTTGCCTAATGTCAAGGCTCAAAACAAAATAAAGGCATCAATTAAAAATATCGTAACTACCAAAATGACATATTTTATTTTGGAAAAGAACCCAAATGCTAGAAACTTTCTTTATACCATATTACATCCATTTCTTGGTGCTCCAGTACATCTGATTTGGTCAGGGATTTTTAATTATTTTAGTTCAACAAGCTCCCAATAGAGTAATGTTCCTTAACCTGGAACAGAACCAAGTCCCCCCACCGGAAACAACAGACAACACTCACCAATAACCAATAAAGCAGAGCTCCTTTTTAAGTAAGTTTATGTTCATCTTACAGACACAAAACTTGATCCCAGGCTAACACAACAAACAATGAAGCACAGGCTTTTAAATCAACAGGAGCACACATTTTGGTGAACAGGATATGAGCTGCAGCACTCTGCGGTGCAGAACATTTGATAAAGTGATTTTATTCACACAGAGTACACCATAGACATAGCTTTTTGCTGAAGATATTAGTTTACACTGTGTGAAAGCAGAAGATGACAAAATTGCTTTTCTTTGTTCTTGTGCGCTTTCTGACCAAGTGATGTGCATCAGGAGAGATGCAAGCTCACACAAAGCAGAACAGAAGAAAATCTGTTCTGAACTCAGGTTTGGCTCACCAGTTAGATTTTGGGCCTCACTGTAAGTCAGCTAAACAGCCTACAAAAGGGAAACAAGGTGGAAGTCGTTTGTGGTTTTGTCACGGGAACAGAAAAAAAGGAAAAAGCTCTGAAAAATTTTCTCACAACCTTCCTACAAGATTAGGTTGGGCTTAGCTCCCTAGTCCTTCAGGTGTGGGACTCAGCCCCAGAGACTTCCTCATGCGGATTTGAAATAACATCTGAGGCTGGTGCTTAAATTCCAGGTCCCCTGTCAATGTACTAAAGACCATGAGACACCAGATGTGGTTACACAGGCGGTTGTTTTCTTGGCTTAAGACTGTGGTTTCACAAGGAGATTTTAACTCAAGCCTTTGCATCAATATTTTCTGTATCCCTTTGCACAGTTGCCCATGACACTGAAGTTTGAACAGGAGATTTCACAGAGAAATGCTACAGCAGCCCTTTTCTACCTCCTCTTCAATGGGAGCACTGCACTCATTCTCCACTTTTACCCAGTTCCTCAGAGGACCCTGTACTGATCATAGAAGACACTGTAATATTGCAGCATCAAAAAAAAAAGAAAAAAATATATAGAACAGAAAACATTTCAAAGTGATTTAAAACTGTCAGCTAGTTTAAAGGAAATAAGAAGATATATAAATAAAGTAATTACCTTGCCTTCCTTCCATATTATTTTTTTCCTAGGCTTTTTTCTTTGGCATCTGGTCAGCCTGTCATGACACAGTCCAATTAAAATTATATATTATCACAGGTATCTTTTCACTAGTGCCTATGTTCCCACTGGACAGAAGATTCTTCTGATAGCATTTTGATGCCCGCTATTCAGTGTTTTAATTTCCTGACAAATTTATCATGTGTAATTTATCATCATGGGTGTTCAATCTCACTATAATACAAGGCAGAGCTCAGTGCTTTCCACACCTTTTAATGCATAGGCTCTTCTATTTTTATTTAAACTCATATTAAAACTGTAGATTCCTCTAATATATTCCTTTTTTGAAATGCCACATTTTGGCATTTGGTGGTGTTCAGAAGATACTATTGGTCTGTTTAACTAAACAAATCTGAGAAAATATTTCATTACTGTTCCAGTGTCAAAAATCTGAGTTGTATCTAGTCCACAAGGACCACATTAACAAATTGAAGGAAAATGCCCATTTTAAAAGTTCGTAGCTCAAAAGAGATGTGCAAGTGTCATAGAAGTAACATTTTCACCATTTTACACTGTGACAACAGAAGCAAGCAGAGATTAATAAAGGAGGAAAACAATAGATTAAAGCCATTTATAAATTTCTACTGGAAGTCTGTAAGAGAGCCAAAAACTTGATAACAGTTCTGTACTTTCATGACAAAGCTCATTTTTCCTTTCATAAATGTCAAATAGTGTTTAAAAAAGCAGGTGACTTTCACAGTACTTTTATTTCTTCCTGACAATCATCTACAGCCAAAACCCTAAATTCTATCTCAATGAATATTTTAGACAATTTGAAGAATTTCCATTCTCCAGAACTTTGTCAGAACCATTATCTGAAGCTTTAAATACTTTTTCTTGAGTTCTGTGTGTCAGCAGCAATTCTCTTTTAAATGAGAAGGGTGCTTAGTGTGTGGGATAATGCACATTTTGAAACCAGACAGAGGCAAAGAACAATAATGAATCCAAAAGAATCACTATGCACTGCTGGGATGGTGATTCACAAAGGAAGCTGAGTCAGTGACTACAGTTCTGGATATTGCTCATTTCCCAGCATGCTCAATTTAAAGGCTGTTTAGCAGGAATTTTCCAAACTTACACAAACTACCCGTGGTCTAAGAGAATCTTCCCTTACAGCTTCTGAGCAGCAAGCCCCATGGAAAACAAAAAGGCAATATGCCCAAGATCAGCTCCAAAAAACCCTGAAGTTGGATTTTGCTTGTCTACAGAGAAATAGACTGAGACATGCCTGTACATACCCTTAAGTTAACAGCAAGAAACATCTTCATATAAGTGCATTCTAAGAAATTAAACTAAACATGTCAGCACATTATATTGATGCATTTCATTCACCATTAAAGATTTTACAGCCTGATTTGAGAAACACATTTGTTCCACAGTACTTGGTCTTTTACTATTTAAGAAGCTATTTTAAACTTCAGTGTCCCTAACTGTATGCAACTGCTACTAAATTTTGAAATTAGAGTGTAAATAATACATAAACCCTTTACCAAACTTCTCAGTCAGTATTCACTTCTCTTCCCCTCAACTATCCTGATCTGAGCCTACAGGTATACGAGGGATCTACATGCCTACCAAAGCCCCACTGAATCATGTTTTCTCTCTTTTACAGAAAAAATTTACAAACAAGGTGAAAAACAGTTCTAAGGAATATTTTTACTGATTTTCCATTATAATTTTATGATGCTTATGAATTTATAATTCCATAAACAAGCTTATTAAGGTTGAAGGCCCATAAGAGATTCTTTTTATGAACAACATTTTTTTCCCAAGCCCTGACTGAAACAATTATGAAAGATCCCAAGGCATTTAATTCCTACATGGTAGCAGCTGAGGCTATCAGCATATCCTTGTTTTGGACACCATTCCAATGACAAAAACAGTACTTCTGGGGGCACCTATCACTGGGTGCTGACACAAAAATTCCCATTGGTGAATCTATGGATTTCCTTTTCTCAGCTCTGAGAGTTCAAGGTCTGATCATTCTTCCCGATACATCAGCTATGCACCTTAATTATACCAGGATACAGAGTTCAGAGCTACAGCACCTGCATGCGGTTGTTGCTGCTTTTAACATTTTATGGATCAGCCTGGACACAAGACCCTAGATGCTGTCAAATCAACCAGGCCAGCTCAAAAACACAGCCTCATCCCCTGTGTGTGTAACCTGGAGTTTACCTATGCCTGTATCTGCAAATAGCCAGGTGCTGCTCAGAGGTACAAGTAGAGAGAATTCTGAGGCTCTGGCCCTGACACAGAAACATTTCTTCATTCATTGCACCCAACGCCTGCCCACATCAACTGTGTGCAGCCTGAAGCCCACTCACCCTCACACTCCTGCTATCCTGTCAGTCACAAGACAAGCAACCTTTTTCCAGACCTTCCCAAGTCACCGAGGGCACACTCCAGGACAGAAAACAAAACAAACCCAAAAACAGGGCAGTACCTGTGGGCCCCTGCAGGTGCAGCTAACTCACGGAAACAGCACTTTAAAGAGTCAGGGGTGCAGGTACACGTGCCCTGACCACAATTCACTTTCTCACAGAAAACAGCTAAAGCCAAAAGACACCTGATGAGACATACGGGAGTGACATGGTTAGAGACAAGGGGGTTAAAAAAGGGAATAAGTATAAGTAAACCACAGAGAAGGTTCTTTTACATCCGTGTCAATGAAAAGAGCAATTTCCAGACCTCCTAGAAGTTGCTGGAGATGTACTCAAAGTTTAGGTGGCTGTAAACCAACTTGGGAAGTGCTGTGAAGAGGAAAATCCCTAGTGGTCAAGAGATCTCCAAAACCTGTAGCAGAACAAAAACTGCTGATGGGGAAGGGGGGAAGCTGGAGAAAAATAGTGGCATAAATATTTTAAAAAATCAAAGAAACAAAGAGTTTTTACAACTTGGGAATTACTGTTTCTTTTCCTTCCCACTGTTAACTCTTCCCCACGCTCCTACTGAGACACTTTGCTGATCCTTTTTATTTTGTTTACAAGTACTTTTACAGTATGTAGATTTTCTTATCCACATTTTGTTTCTACCATTCCAATCACCTCTTCTACTGTAATTCGTTCTTCCCAGTCAGTCATGAGAGAAATAAATGCAAATGAAAGCAGAGTAACAACATTCCTTTCATAATTCATTACCT
The DNA here is from genome assembly GCA_013397115.1 of Edolisoma coerulescens. Taxonomy (NCBI): domain Eukaryota; kingdom Metazoa; phylum Chordata; class Aves; order Passeriformes; family Campephagidae; genus Edolisoma; species Edolisoma coerulescens. The sequence goes on from VWZW01002032.1 coordinate 3,791,039, forward strand.
TCATTCAATTTGTTCTATTCCTCTCATTTTGTCTCTCCTTTGTTCCCCATAAAGATTAACATATCCTTCCCCTCCCTCTGTAGTTTTTTCTTTATTAGCTGCGACTTTAATTCTGTTTCTTTGCCTTTTTCAATAGCCAGACAGAGCCTGTCTCCTAATTTCTGGTCACTCTGCCCTTGTTTCTCTTAGCTGTGTGCAATATAACCACACATATAAGCCCTGACTCCTTTTTCCTATATATTGTTGTGTCTCCATCAGCCTACAGGCACTCTCTCCCCTCTCACTGTCTCCTCTCCATCCAGTTCTCCTTCTCATGTGAATCCAGGTATCCCTCCACTGAAGAGCCATGCCCCTTTGCTCTGGCCTGAGCATCTCGCCTAATTGTCTTGAAGTTACACTGCACAAACAAATCATAGTTGAGAGAGGAAAGGCTAGTTGGAAACTCACTGGCCTCCTGGCTGTGTCTTAATCCCAACTCTTGCCCTTTCAAATATGGAAAAAATGGAAGGAACAACCAATAACTGCAGAGGGGGGTGGTATCTTCAGAAATCAAGAATAGCTAAATTGTAAATATGACTTTAGCTTAGAGGAAAAATTGTTTTCATTTTGTTACAAGTAAGGGGAGAAGAAGAAACACAACCTAGACTCACTCACATCATTATCAATCTAGAGAAGTTGTAGTGTGTTCAGTTGCTCCAAATGGAGCAAAATTCCATCAGGTATCCAAAAATTTTCCTCTTTGTTAACATACACTGCACTGTAGGGATTGGGCTATATGTTAAGTGTGCTGAAGACAACTACACATGCATTGAGATACAAGCTTTTGAATGTGCAGGCTGGCAACAGCTGGCAACAGCAACTTAATATTCACAGCCTGACTTTTTAAACATGGGAGAAGAAAAGAGGTGACAAAAGAAACAGCACAATTTTCTCTTGAGAATACCCTGACAGACTTCTTCAGTTATGGACAGAGTCATTTATAGAAAAAAAAAATATGTTAGCAATTAGCATTTCACTTTTCTTCAGCATCGTGAGAAATTTAAATATACCAAATATCAACATAATAACAAGAAACAGCTAATTCCTCTATTACAGATAATTTTCCAGAGACTCACAGAAGTAATTTATTGCCTACTGTGAAAAATATATGGTGGTGGTGAAAGCTAGTTGCTTTCCCACCTTGTTCTTCATCTGCACACAATTTTCCTTCTACTTGCAGTTCGGTGCTGCACATAATTCATGTGGCATTCACATCAGTCATGTAAGAAAAAATGGTGTAACAAGCCCAGCCAGCTAGACCTCCTGTGAGATTTCCCCAGTACTGCCCACAGTTCCCTCAAAACAGACGGACACTCTCTCTCCCTTCTCAGTGTGCCAGACCTTGCATCAGTGCCTGATTTGTGGCAGGAATCACAGGCAGGGTAAAGATTCCATATTAATGAATCTGGCTCCAACAGATTTTGTCTTCATTTTCACTATAAGACTTCAGCCCCTCTGAACTTCTAGCTACTAAAATGTCACATTACTAATTTATTCATTTGCAATTTTGGAGTACCAAATATTTAGTAGGACAGAAAAGAAACACGATACCAGAGCCATGATGTCCTTACTCTACTGTTACACATAGTTATATTTTCTTCTGCCCTGAACCTTCTTAAAACTGCTTGCAGTAGGCAAAATATACTTGTGAAAATATCCCTTCTGCTTACAGAAAGCTTTACTAAAATTCAGCCTGAGTACCAGGTGGGAGGCATGGAGAGGGAAGATGGGGAGATTTCTTAGGAATGAATTTATTTTTCTAAGACAATACTTATATTTTTAATGTCAATTACAAATCTTACTTTCCCTCCCTCTTTTTATCTTTTAAATATTTCTTTCAGTTATAATATATTGGTTGTTTTTAATTAAACAATATATTGCATTGAATACCTGATTCTCACACACTCCTTTTATGTGGCCGTGCTATTCTTAGATATCTGTGAACACACTCTATTAATCATATTGCATAGCACCACAGAGGAATCACAAACAATGAGATTCCCAAACAGATGGGATTTACTTGGGCCAGTGTAAGCCCAAGTCTTCTGCAACATTCTGAAAATCTCTGCAAACCATTCTAAAGCCCAGCTTTAACTTAAATATGAAAACTGCTATATATATTTTATATTTATATATATATATATCTCTTTAGATGGTGCTGTATGCATAGGTGGGATGTGAATCAAATCTGGTTAGAAATAATAAGCAAAGTAATGGTGCAGAATGGCTTATATCTCCATTTGGAGCTGCCCAGGAACAAGAAGCACTTAGGACTGGTTAAGTCAGAGACAAAATAAAATTTTTCTATTTAGCACCAGTATCACTCACCTGGATAAGGCAGCAAAAATGTGCAAATAACAAAAGACATCAGAATAACAAATAATGGCAGACAGCCACTCTGGACCTATTCTGAAACAACAGAATACACTTTAAAAAGCAGTAAAACCAATAAAAATCCAGTCATCTTGAAAAAGGAGAGTCTTTGCTGCAATAAAGGCAGTCAATAAAGAAGCTCTCTCATTTAAACATCAAATGCACATTGTTTTGCAACACCTGTTATTCAGCCATAATAGCTTTCTTAACCTGTCAAAGTGTTTAAGCTGAGGAAAAGAAATGGGCCTCCAGCTGTGCACTTCGGTGGAGAAAGTCTGCGCGAAGCGATATTAGTTTAATGAAATGTGTACAGATTGTAATTGTGGTAATAAGAGGGCAATTCCCAGAGGGGCAGTAGGAAGGCAGTGAGTGCAGCCAAGCAGAAAACAGAAGCTGCAGACTGGAGAGAGAGACCGACATCCTGTGTATGGACCCTCACTCTCCAACCTGCTTGCCTACTGTACAGCCCTCCCAGATCTCCTGCCTGACAAGCCTCAGGATTCCTCATGCCCCATCCTTGCCCATCTTCCCGGTATACTTCACAGAGAAGAGAGCAAAGGCAATCCAGCTCTCCGCAGTGGAGCCTGCCAGTATCTGTAACACAGACTCATGAATATGTGAGGATATGAAAAAAGCAGGGCAAAACAAACAACTAGCACTGGAGAACACTGGCATGTCTTCCACTGTTCTGCTCTGCAAGCCCTGAGACCATGCAGTGCCCAGGAAGATACAAAGCATGTTTTCCCAGGAAAATAAATTCAAAGTCTGGGAAAAATGAAAAACTACACTTAGGTAGGAGAAGAGGAAAGAGCAACATCAAAAACATATGGACCTTTCCTTTCCTTAAAAGGACAAACACTCTTGTATCAGCTTGTCTGCCCATGCAAGTACAGCAAACCCATTTATACCAGGTAGGTGCCTACATGAAAACTGCCAGTGCCCAAGTGTATCCCAGCCTTAGTCTAAGAAAAAACATCAAGACCAGCAACACTCATCATGGCAAGCACTGTTTAGAAGAGCTTCTGATCTAGCCAGCCTAGTGGGTGTCACACAGATCCACCAACTTCTGCGATGCACCAGCTTCTACGAGTGTTTCCATAAGGAAACAGCTCTCTCTGTCTCTCCAGATTATTGATAGTCAGTAAGAGCTAAGGCAAAAAGGCAGAAGCGAAGACTAATTTTCTTTTCATTAATGGGAAGGTATTTGGAAAATATGGGCAAAAAAAAGACAACTTGACTCTTCCCAGAATACAGAGATAAACAATAACTAGTGAAGGGGGAAGAAATGTGGTGGGGGGAGAGTTGAAGAAGCAGAATTGGAGATAGAAAAAGACAGCAATGGATTTAAGGAATCATGATACAATGGTTGTAAGAGAGGAAAAACTTATTCCAAGATGGTTAAACAAAAAGGTATATGAAAAGAGGAGAAAAAATTTAAGACATTTTAGACTGAAAAAACATGAGCCCCAAACCCAAAATCATGGTCCAGAAAAGCATCAAAATGAAGAAAGAGGCAGAAAATGGGAAGTAATTTATTTTATAAGCATAAATGAATGAGCTGAAAAGAGAAGGAAAAATATCTGTGTTTGGAGTTGAGAATGGTGAGAATTTTCAGCCAGGGTCATGATTCAGGAATAGATGAATAATGATTCATCCAGTTTCTCCTAGCAGTAATGAGCAGTATGCTGCCTACATTTTCTCAAAATTGCCTTATTTACAAGTCACATATTAGGCAAAAAAAATCCACAGCTTTATTAGGTGATTTGCAGAATAATGTTTTTTACAACATGGGCAGCTCACCAATGAGCGCTGTATTGCTGTCAATCTGAAATACAGCCGAAAAACATAGTTTGAAAAGCAACTACTCATCTGAAAAAGTGAAACTCACGTACGCAGAGAAACCTATCCTGCCCAGTCTTGCTCAGAGCCCTACTGACACCCTCTTACAGAAAATGTATGTGTGATATGCAGTAGGAAGAACACTTCCTACAGCTGCTGCAGGTGAGCACAAAGGGATACTGCAGACAGGGAGGGAATCTCAGCTATTTGTTCAAGAACTAATTGGAAGGTTAACAAGGGCTATCATTGTTTCAGACATTCACTTTTCCAGCTTTGCAACACGTACCGCTGCTCCTTTTACACAGGAACAAGCAGGAACTGCCTGTTGTTATTTAGCAACATTAGTGAGCTGCGGACCTCTGACAGTGCCTGAGGGAAGCCTGTGAGCTTTTTAATTCATTTCCCTGACTGCAAGCAATAGCTCACAACATGCTGGCTGTGATTGGTTAGGACAATACTGAGGACATGCCGACAAGGTTCATCAGACACAGAGCAACTACAGTTGCCCACGGATAAATTTGTGCCACCAGTACAGATGACATATATGCCTTCAAAACTTCTTCAGCAAAAGCAACTCTTGATCCAAGCTAACTTGGAAGGCACAGCAAAACATGCTTTGTGAAAGTGACTGGAGAGCAAGGAAGGGATGTAAGGCAGAGCTCTGCTGCTCCATCCTAGGTCTGTTTTAATGATGGATGAGAAAATTGCTCAGATTTCTCCAGCTGAGGCCTCGGTTGTGATGTGACACTATCACCTTTCATCAGTCACATCTCCTTCTGAGCCAGAATGTCACAGAAGACAACATGACTGATGCAACCTGACATAACATGTCACCATGCCAGGTCTGCCAGCTGGGAAACTGGGAGGAGGGAGAAAGGAGGGAGAGAGCAAGAGAAGAGGCTTCGGAAAAGGCATTCCTCATCAAAGTTCCCATGTTGGAGGGAGTTGTTTTGTTTTTAATAAAGGTCCTATTGCCACAAAAGCCAAAACACCGAAGTTACATAGAGGAAGAAAACCCAACAGACTGGGAACAAATCAGTGACTAAATTGTCAACTGAAGTCTACTAAAGGTTTAGGCAGACCTTCTATAGTGAAGGAAGGGACACAGCAAGGCCAATAGGTCTCTGTCTTGTTTTAGAAATCCACCTCTCTTACCCCTACTGAAAAACAGTGCAAGGAAACCAAGCCTTTCCTCAGAGGGAAGATTCAAGTCCCTAAGGACTGGTCCAAGGCATTTGCATCAGATTTCTTCCCATTTCCCAAAGTGGGAAAGCAGAGGAAGAGACATTTATTTTATCTTTCCCTTAAAAAAAAAATAATTTCAGTGCAAGACTCTGCATAATTATGAAAATAAGTATACACTCATACATTTCTGCATTACATTACATTAATACTGGCTGGGAGTGGGGAGAGAGAACTTGGCACGCAACTCTCCCACTGTTGAAGACAACCTCATTGTTGCTTTACTTCAAACTGGTGAAGAAGCTTTACAAAACAAGATGATTTTCTTCGTAAAAAGTGTCCTCCCACAGTCAGACTCTGTAACTACAGAGGAGTTACAGGAGCTTCAGTTAATGGTGTCTCAGTCAATGCCACTTCTGCCTAAAGTGCATGATTTGCCTTGTTCATTATTTGACTCTGAGATGTCTATATAGACGATTTAGCAAAGAAAAGGCACAAACACTTTGAGCTAACAGTGCCAAGTCAATTTAGAACAAATTACTGCTTTTATTTTCTTCTTCAGATTTCCAAATATCCCAAAACTCCAATAGCAACAGCTGGCCGCATATAAAATGTTGTGGCACCATGCAACCGTATAAATGAAAAGTCAAATAGTGGAACGTTCACATCGGTTTCCACTCCAACTTTAGCTAAGCTGCATTTTACATATTGACACAGATTTTACTAAATTTAGTCCATGTTTTTGAACAAGAAGCTTTTGATACAGAAAATTCTGTCACTGGTATGCCAGAGTAATTGTCTGCAGACACAATGCGGTGCATATATTTGCAATTTAAAAAGCATCACACCTGCCAATAATCACAAATATAAAAAGTTTTAGTTATGTAAGATCAGCCAGAAGTTCTGGCACATTACATGCTGTAGTATTTGTTGCTATTTTCATAGCTGAACGCAAATTTGAATTTGCAAATCTGGACTTGCAAGAAATACCATTGGTGTGCCATTATCTATTCTTCAAATTCATAATATTTCAAGCACCAATCCTAACAATGGGAGTTTCCTGATCTTCTAATGCCTTAAGTACTAACATTAATTTTTTCATAAATAACAGGTGAAAGTTAAACATTAGTATCAGCACATTCCTCTTCCTTTTTCCTGCCTACACAGTTCTGAAATATGCAGTCAGTTGGAATTGCCCTGACCAGGCAGCTCCATACTGGCCGATGGACATCACTATCTAGTCCTCACTTATCAATTGGCTTTAAGCAGTTTAGCTGCTGATGCCAATCATTGAGTGAGAGGTTTTGTAATGACATCTGCCTGTCAGTGACTCTGACTGCTTGTGTCTACCTTCTGGGGCAATTTTTCTTCTCCTTGAATGTCAGTTTGTTTAACCACAAGTCCAGTCACAGCTGCCAACTATGCATCATGGCAGCATTTCTAGTAGACAACAAGGAAAGAGAAAATCTATTAAACATGAAAACATTTAATTCTGGCTTAGCCTCAGGCTGCACCATCCTCAGGGACTGACCCAAGCTCAGTGCTGATATCAACAAATTCTTTTTATTGCCTTGTTGCTACTTTGCTTTAATTGATTTTTTTGTTAAAATCACACTAACCGTAATTTGCGGATGACTCACAGCCAGCCAGGGTGGGCTACTTCAGTCACGGTGCAGTTCCCCTCTCTTCAGTAACAGATTACTGTCCAGGAAATGTTCACTGGCCAGCTTGAAAAGCAAGGTTTGATTCCATTCTGTGGAAATTACCCAGCTCTCTTTTTAGGTAGACTAAAAGCCTATTTTATTTACTTTACTTCCTACCCCTGTTGAAGTACTTCAGAGTCCCTTCCCAGTGCATCAGCAGTCAGCCCTGCCACAGAGAGCCGGGTGGCCACCCAGCTGTCCTCACTCTTAGGAGACATGCACTGCCACTCTTGGTGACAGCACCATGTGTTGTGATACAGAGCAAAGGTCACTTACATACCCTGTTATGTTCATATCTCTCATGCAGGTGACTGAGGGATCATGTGTGGCTACAGCTTTCACTCAGAAGCTGAGCAACAGGGTGGAGATGCAAATAGCCAGCAGGATTTTTAAAGGAAGTACAAATGCAAGTTTGCATATTCAATTTCAGCTCTACATTAATTTTAAGTTAATTTTGAGTAACTATTTTTGCAAATTAACTTATTAACCAGATCAATCACCAAAACTCAGTCTGTAGCTGTGATATTTTATATGATCTGGCAAATCATATTTACGAGCTAACGGTAAAAAACATTTACCATTTGGAGAGAAAATATAACCAATCAGAATAGAACGCATTAAAAATACCAAATATTCGCAGTAATAGCAAAAAGAGGGAAAACAGTTAAAATGCAGAGACGAAAGGAAAAATCTTGCTCATATATATTAAGGCCAAATATCACCACTTCCCCTGGTCATATGCATGGGATAATGAGACATACCAAAAACACATGACAGAGATTAAATCTCTAAGCCATTGCCTTAAAAGAAGCTGAAATTCCGATCAGGTCCAAACGTCCAGATATCAGGTCCATCAACACTATCATCTTACTCCTTTATCTTTACCACTGCCTTTGAAGGAGACTAAAGTCAGCCAGCAGCCTGGATATGAAATGCCGCCTCTACACAGCCACACTGATTCGTGCTTCAGATTCATTTTCTCCTCTTTCTTTTCTGTTTATGCTTCTCTTATTTTTAATTTCCTTCCTTATAAAACCCTACACTTTATCTCAAGCTTCTAGCCAGTCAACTAATTTTTCTCTTTTTCTGTGTATTTGGCACTGGGCTGAAATGAAAATTAATAATCCCTTCAGAAAATGTGCATATATCTGTATATACTACTGAGGCCAGGAAATCCTAAAGACAGACCAGTTTATTAATATTATGCAATTACAAAACTATTCCTCTCAAGAAGCACTATTTTGTTTTAGTCCAATTCTTCAGAAGACCCACCCTGCGCAACCCACAGTCCTGAGCTAGTACCTAGGAAAAAACAAGAAGTGAAGCCCTAAAGGGAGAGCTGACTGCCAAGAGACCTGGCTCTTTACCTTCTCTCTCATTAATCTACCGTCTCTTCTTTCAATCCACTATTTTTGTCACTTCCCAGATTTACTTCACTTTTTCCTTCTGGGACTTGGCTGTCTTAGTCTAAGTCTTCCTTCCCTCATTCTCCACTTTTGTTTTTTATTCCCTCTCTTATTCCAACAAATGCTCCATAGCAGACAGATTCATTCATCTCTAGCACCTTATCTGGTGGAGCATATGTTTCTTTTCTTTGAGGTCAGATTAACTATTCCTTATAAACGTTACAAAGAAAAAATATGTGTTGGCAGCAAGTTCTGCTACTCTTAGCCATCATTTTTGTCCACTGCATTAAGCCCATTTAACGTGCTTAAACGTGCCTTTTGTCAACAGCAACAAAAGCAAAAAGCAGCTGAACTCTAGTTAATAAATCATTTTCTGGAAGTAGAAACTGCCTGAGAAATATGATGCCAAGCAGTTAATGCAAGTTATTCTTACAGAAAGGAAAATTGAGGAGAAAAAGTTTAACTAGCTTTTGTGATTATAAAAGGTGCTTTCTGTATATATCTGTCTGTGTACTCATTGTACTATTTTAAAACAAAGAGATCACACTGAAGTGCAGTATGTTACTTTAGACATAGATTCACCCATCCCTAGTTGGTCTTATTTCCTAATTAGAGAAATAATTCACTAGTGTCTAAATTTGAAACATAATTCTCTATCACATTAGGCCAGCTCCTATAACTTGTATGTGTATATATATACATACATATATATGTGTATACCTTAAAACAATAAGGAAAGCAATAAAAAATATGAAACCCTGGAATCACAGAACAGAGAACTACATCATTTTCCACTAGCTCATAGCCTTCTCCCTGTCCACAGGAAAGATCTGAGAACCATAATAACCGAGAAGCATTTAAAAAGAAGGCAAAATGTTTAAAAAGTTAGTATTTTAAAACCAGAAAAATCATTATTTAAAGGGTTGGGATGGACCAAATTTAAGTGAAAAGCAAATGAAAGCAATAAAAGCTGATTAAGCACTATATTATGGTCTGTCATTAATCTGCACTGTTTATCCAAAAAGATGGGGAAGAACAGACATGGAGGATGAAACACACATTTTTTCTTTCTCCGTCTTTTCTAGGTACTCTGTCCTGGTTTCAGAAGGTCAGTTCAAGCAATACTGTACAAAATATAGATTTCATACCAGGACTACTGTTACACCCTGTAGAGGCAAACACTGTAGGAATAAATTAGCACCATAGCAAGCCTGGCCAGACAGGCATTACAAACTCCTGCAAGCTAGGACCCATAGAAAGGCCCTTAAATATAGCAAGCAAACAGAATTTTTGATCAGTTTCTCTGCCTTTTCTACCTCCTGCCAAAAATACTTCCCAGCTCTCCTGTCTTCAGAGATGGCTCTTGCCTTTCTTTCTATCCTTAGAGTGCATTTCACACACTGAGGAAAAGTAAGCAGGTTGTTTCTGCACACACAAGTCTCTGTTCCATTCCTCAAGACCAGCATCTCCTCCCGTTATTGAAGAAATGGAAATTACTTGTAAATTTGTTAATGGATGTCATACATGGTTCTGAGCAAAAGACACAAGGAAATTAGCATAAAACTTAAAGATACCAGTAATTTAGTGACAATTCTATGTCTGCTAGAGACTGGTATCAAGAAGTGGATAATATTGAGAAAGAGAAGAAACACCCAGAGTTGTTCTGGCTGTGCTGAATTTCTAGCACAGGAAGCTTTGCTGGTTCCCAGGAAACTTTGACAGACTGGAACGTTCATACCCAAGGCTGTGACAGCATCATTTAAACTACATGCAACTGCACCACTGAAACAGTTTTATGTTATATAGCCATTCTGAGGAATTGTTTTCACTTATTTTATTCCAGTGTTAATGCTTCCTTCCTTCTGATATTACAATGGATTTAACCTTCCAAAAGCAGTTAGAAGGGAAATTGGGAGTTTGTGTATATCCGCTGCTGGAGTTCTATAAAAACAGGAAAGTAGGGACTATCATGAAGTTTTTGTAAGTACTGCATTGAATATATATTAAAAAGTTGCTAGCTTATGAAGCCACATGAGAAAGTCTATATAAGAACTTGTACTAGAAAATTGGAAAAAAAAAAGTCATCAATGAAAAACAAGACTCTGGCTTTCTCCCTGTGCAAAGCAATTTGGTTTTAACTGCATTTCCTTACATACATCGTGGCTGGTCTCTTCAGAGTTTGAAACAAAGTTAATGAAAAAAAAAGTAACCATCGATTAAAAAAAGTTTAGACAGTTAATAAATTTCAAGCACAAAGCTTTTTCATTAATCACATCTCCTCTATTATCTCCAGTGTTCTTAACTGTTTTTGCCAAGGAAGAAGAACAGGGAGCACTATTTCCCACAGTTTAACAAGTCCTTTCTAAAATGCAATACAGGAGTGTGTTGCTGCTTCCAAGCAAAGCCATTATTTTTTGCCTGTCTTCCGCACCTCAAGGAATATCAACTCACTCTCGAGAAATGAAAACACATAAACAAACAAACAAACCCCTAGTATTTCCACAGATGGGTTGGAAATTTCTGCCACTAAAGAATCTTGATTTATAGTGGCGATTTCTCTTGGCAACTGAAAGAAGTTACCTTTGCATATACTAAAAATGAGAGTTACTGGATCTGGAAAAGAGAGCTTGACCTAGATCACAAGAAGTGCTCAGTGTATTTGGTATAACTCCGAGATGAAAAGTGGTATTAAAGGAGTCTCAAAATATCTGGCCACTTCTCCCACCGCTGAGATCACTCAGCACCAGGCAGGTCAAATTACGAATCAGAGAAGTACTATGTTTGCAGAGGGAGACCTAATACAGAACTGTAGGAGTGACCCCATAAAGCTCTCTTCTTTTCCTTCTTCCTTAGCCAGAAGGGGAAGACGGGGCAATGTGCTGTTTCTGTCCCCTAAAATAAAGTTTGAAAGAATTTTGAGTCTCTGGAACACTAACTGAATACATGATATAATCCCAGACACCACGAGTTTGCACACACAGCCTCACACACCCATAAATTCATTATTAGGCTTGCAAAGGTAGTAAAGCTCAGTCTCTCTCACTTCTTCCCCCTCAGGACCTGAACACCTCCTTACACTGTTACGAAATTTGGACTTAATTTTCTCTACTAACCTAGGTGTAAGGCAAAGGACAACTGGCTGTTTTAGCCAGCACAACCTTCTTTGCACAATAAAAGAGAATAAACACTTTGATGTCCTCATGTCCAAATGCTGCTTTTTGTGCCCACTGTTAATAGGATCGCTCAATCCAACAAGCCACCCTAGAACAAAGGTAATTTCTTGACATGAAGGGTTTTGGTTTTTCCCCCCTTTCTCTACAGAGGAGACAGCTTTAGACCAGACAGCACTAAATTTATTGATATTTTTCTTGCAGGTAGTTGTCTCAGTAGTACAAAGCACTGATACAGCAGTTTTTCCTCTCTTTTCCCTATACCTCTGAGAGGATGAATGCAAGGGTGAAACTGCCCCAAGCCTTTACTTCTGCCAGCTGCAGCATTTCTGACTGCATGAAACAGAAGGCAAGTCCAACTCAGTGTCACAACACTGACAGGAGAAAGCATTGAATGCAGTCATGACAGACTGGTTTGTTTGAAAGTGGGGCTTCATTCAAAGAACAGTTGTAGGTTTGGGGAGACCCGCAGCACTTAATTCAAGCCTGATCCCTGCATGTGCTATCAGCAGGAGGGAAAGAGTAGGGAATGTCAAATGCCCCTCCCTCCATGCTGTCACGCTTCCAGACAGTATGGGCAAAAAATTGGGAAAATAAGCAATCAGTCACTCAAAAAGTCTGAAGATGAAATAATACTACCTTCACAAGATTTGGTGAAAGAATTGTACTTTCAGTTACATGAGGAAAATGAAAAGAGCTGCAGGCAGAGGCATTGCTTGCTGCCAAGCATGATCATGTCCAAAATCTTCAGGTGGAACTTTGTGGTGCGTATGAGACAGAGAGAATCTTACAGGAAGAATTGCAGGACGTAACGTTCTCTGAAACAAGGTCTTGTAACTCAGACCTCTCATGTTCAGTGCAGGAGTTGAGAGATAGTGAATGAGTCTGTCCTAATAAAGAGCAAAATGTAACGTCTGTATTGACATCTGATGATGAGGAGGTAGCATGCTAACCCTTAATTAAAACTGAAACCACAAATTATTGCCAGGGTCAGCAAACTGCTACTAAAACAGCTACTGAGATATCCAAGTCTGGCCATAAATCAGGTGAGATTCAAACCCAGTCAATATTAATGCAGTGGAATACCAAGAAGCTGGATGTACTTCCCGGACAGCAGAGTTAAAATCACCAGAGTAAACATAGCAAGCGTTATTTGCCAAACTGAGAAGGTTAATTCGTGGCTCCTGGGTGAGAAGCAGAAGAATGGTAATCTTAACCCTGAAAGACATCCAGTTCAAGCACTCCATAATTCAAAAGCAGGGGTGCTTGTTGTCTTCTCACAAGCAGCCTCACTTCCTCTGGACACGAAATTAATCGGAGAAGAACCCCCTGTAAAATGGGGGAAGCAACAAGAGCAGTGCAGCAAGCACTTCGTGAGATAGAAGTTAAAACTACAGCGGAGTGATACCAAGTTGAAGCAGTTAAACAGCTTGAATCACGAAGGGGCAACTTGTGGGAAAGTTTATGTTGTTTTATTTTTCTAGGAATAGCAGCACCCCTCCATTGAAGATTAAAGGAACCAGTTCCAGATAGAGAAACTCTAACAGTTAATTTTTCATGGTTTATGAACTACCCAGCAAGGCAGGAGCGTTACCTATAAAATTCTTCCAACTATAAGAGGATGTGGTCAAGAGAGAACCCTATTTTAAAGCCTTTGAAGTATGTGAACACAATTCCTCAACAAACGCATTCATACTTGTTCCAGCGTGCAAAGGAAATCAGTTGTACTATGGGACATGAAGATCCCCATGATACTTGGTGTGGACACACTGATGTGCTTTAATTTGTGATGTGTTGGAGATACTCCTCTGTGGGATTTAAAAATCAAGACCTGCTTTGCAATTCTATAGCTAATTTCAAGCCATATTGGGCCCACATCCAGCAGACACAATGTTGAGGAATCCCTCACACCCACTACCCATTAAAGAACAGTCCAGTCCTTGCGACTCACAAGATGGGGGCAGGGGCTAATGAGAAATGGGCTGATGATTGCAACTGGATTAGCAATTTAAAGACTGAGATCATTATTGCTCACTGTATGATTGCTTGTGTTTATTTTTTTTGCTCTTTCTGTCTTTTCTCCTACTATCCACTATCTTCATCACCCTCATGGACAACTTGTGCACTGAGGAAATGTCCCTGGAAAACAGTGTTTGAGCCAAGTGGTGGTGTAAGAAGAAATTATAGAGTGCAATCTGCTTTTAAGTTTTTCAGGTGGTTTTTTTTTATTAGTTTGGGATGTCAGTATTAATAATCTTATTCCCTTTGTATGGGGAGCATCTGCCCACGATGGCACTCTGCTCCAAGTATAAATCAGCAAATGCACCAAACACCAGAACAGCATTTTTTGACCACTTCCACTCACTAAAGTAGTACACTTACAGTAATATTCATGCCAAGTAGCTCATTTTTGCAAATAACAAGTATGCAGTTACTCTATTTGCATTAATTCTCAAAATAGAGCTAAAGAAATAAGGCACTTCCCCCTATATCTATTCACAAGCTGATCTGTGATATACTACAATTAAAGGATTATTTTCCTTGATGTGTACTGCTATGAAGGGACAATGCCAAATGCTGTACAAAACAAGCTAGTGCACAACCTTCCACACCAGGTTTACCAAACTGTTTAAAAGATGAAATGCAGGTGTAGACCCAAAGCCAGAGTTCACAACAGGCCCTTTTGCTCCCCATTTTGGATAAAACTATTAACAGTGACTCTCAAAAGGAAATCAGAGAGCACCAGGCATGTATGATTAGACTGTATGAGTAGCCTTTTTATCTCATTTTTTTTCCTTTTTTTACAGCAGCTCCAACATAATTTCCAATACCAGATTTGAAATTCTCTCTTTACCAGTCACACCAATGTATCTGTAAATTTAATCCCACTCTGCACAAGTATTGAAACAGATGGTCACACCTCATTTAATTTAACACTTCTTGCTTTATCTTTCCTTCTGATGACCCTCTTTGAATCATAGCTGTTAAGCTAAATCACAGTATTTAAACTGCTTTTGCGCCATAAACAACACTCCCTTGAGCTTTCTGTGGCTCTGACCTTTACCAGACATCATAATTTTAATTTATATACCTGACCACAAACTCTCATCTCTATGAAACCTAATTGGTAAAGGATTACTGCCTCTGGACAGATTCAGGACTACCAGCAAATCAGAACAGTTGACATGCAGCCAGCATGCTTTCAAAATGATGGGGCATCAGAGTTCTATTCTCTACTGCTCCCCATTACTGTTATGGAAACATCCAGCAGCCATAAAACAGAAATACAAAGAATTCCATTGAATTTTAGTGTAAAATTTTGAAGGGGGAAAACAAACAAAAAAACCCAGCCACTCAGTTTATTGATTGGGAGGCAATACGTAGATGTTGAAAATGCCTTTGAAGTAACAGGCACTCAAATCCCTATAATGGAATTCCACTGAAATTTTCTATAGGGATCTGGAGAAAGAAGAGTTGGTTCTTGCAGTGGAGTCTGGAAAAGCTTTCTGCCCCCGAGGGAAGTCACCAGCTCACCAAAATGATCAGAGAAATCACTCCATTACTAAATGCTAATGCAGCACATGGGATTGAAATACATGACCACAGCTATGTTTGGGGATGAACCATCACATTAAATCTCTGGACAGACCAGTTAATCAGAGAGGGGCAAAGTCAAACTCCTGAGAGTTTCAGCAAGGTCCCATAGATATTGCTTGCCTTCAAAACATCAGAATTTTTTCTAAGACATTTCTATGACGTTTTCTTCCCTTTTTAATATTAAAGGAAAATATCCTAAAAGCCAGTTAGAAATAAGATTGCTATCCCATGTTGCACCAAGCCTTCTGTAGCTTTTCACATATCTAAAACATTCCATCCAGAACTTTTAAGGCAGAGTTCTGTACAGCATTTGATCAAATGCAAGTATCAGATATGTATAGCCAGAGGAGGAAAAATAAAATATAAAAACCTTTTGTCAGTGAAATTCATTTTTTAATCAATACATAAACAGTTTCTTAAAATATTTCTCACATAATTCCTAGGTAATAAAAAAAAGCTATTGTAGACTCAACACAGTTCCATTGAAACCATGTACACTGTTTCAAAGCCTAGAAGAAATAATTTCCCTCTGGAGCATTCAAGTATTTCTCAAATATTAGCAAAGGAATAGTGAGTAATACAAATATAGACATGCCGTTAAAAAAACCCAACTTCCATACAGATGAAAAAAATCATCTAAATTTTTTAGTCTCTCATGTTGTAAACCTGCAGATGTGACACAGCTCAGATTTATTTAGATTACTTTGCTTTACCAGTGTAAAATATGAGAGACATCTTAGGTACATTCAGAAGGTTTGTGTCAGAGATGAATTTCGTACTCATCTTTTGAAATCGTTTGTGTTGAAGCGGGTTCACTTTGTGATTCCCATGGCTGTAGCAGAGTTTTCATTTACATTTTTACTGCATTTTGGTGCAACTTAATTTGAACTCTAGGCAAGGTCTTCCATGTTGTGAAAAATCCAGAACTCACTCTGAAGAGAGCATACAAATTTAAATGGCACAACCTTTTTTTTCTGTCCAACGTCCTTTATTTTCAGACAAATAGGCTCATGCATAACACCCTCCTGTGCATCGAGTATCAGTAAAATGTTCTTTTCGCATCAGAAAATAGATTTGGGCATGCCAGACATGCTCCAAAGGTATTGGACACACACAAGTGGAGACAGCTGACTGAAAAAACTGTTCTATTCTCAACAAAGCCACAGAAGACTCTGCTAGACTCCCTAAAACCTCATCTGTATATGAAGGGACACAGGTTATCCAATCAAAAAAAAAGTTCAGAGGGGCAGCTCAGGGCTCCTAAAATTTTTACCTAGGGAACAAAGAGCTGGCATTTCAAGTTGCCTGTCAAGGTGTCTATTTACATCTCATTAGTGAGAATTAGTAATGGCCAAGGCTGTGAGAAGGGCCTACAAGAGCACAACAACAATAGCTGCACGCCCCAGTTCTCCTGAGTCCCATCCAGTCACATCATAAATGCTCCGTTCCTTTCAGAATGCACAGCCATGCACAGCCTTTTCTCATCATCTAGATCCATGCACCAGTATTCCCAAATTCTGTTATTTCTTCACAAATTTTATGCCTCACCCATGAAAAGAAAAGGTGAGAAATGACGCTCCATACATAAACAGTGTTTACCTCTGAAGAGAAATCACCCAGTGTGGTTGTTCACGGGTCTCAGGTAATGTAAACAATTTTCCAGACTGACAAAAAACTCAGAGCACACACAGAGTTAGGTACAGTGGTATTTATACACATACAAATACAACAGTTGTCAAACTCTCTGTCCAAATGTATCCATGTATCCAGCCAATTAACCTTGGTAAACAGTCATATTTCAGGACACAAATGACTCAACATGAGTTTGGAAATCCTACTTATACAGGTAGGAAATCATGGGATGATTTTCCCAGTTGTGGCACCAAAATTACAAGAGTTACCCAGAGACACATTAAAAAGTCAATTTTAAGATAATCAATCTAATAAGCATACTTTAAAGTTACACTATTTTAGCATTTGTGATGCATTTGGGCTTGCTTTTTAAATCTTGTTTCTCTTGCTAGTGGTGCTTCTTTGTAATCACATTGAAATAAAACACACGTGATGGCATTTATGTGCCTAAACATCTGAACAGCAGCAGAATTTCATAGCCAGAAATATAGTGCTAGCAGTTGCACTCTCAGAAAACCATGACTACGTTAATTTAAAATTTCTACTATTTACAGCTATACGTGTTATAAACGACGTTCTCCCACCTAGCCAGAAATAAAAGCCATTAGACAAAGACAGCATTTTACAAGGTAACACCACTCAGAGCAATTCCAGGCTGAAAAGACATCCTAGAGCACAACACATGTTTACATTCTTTAAAAATCCTGCACAAATTTGAAACACTGCAAAAGAAATATCACTGGCTGCAGGATTCCTCGTGCAACACTTGCAGTCTCCTCAGAGGGTGTGCAATACACACACAGCCCTGCAGCACACGTCCCAGCCAAGCAAGACCACTGCTCACCCCACGGTACTCACCAAGCCAGCCTCTCTCAGAGTGAAATCCAGCCTCCTGCAGCACTCAGCTCAGATGGCCTCAATTCCTACTTCTTCCCAGGCGTCTCTAGGAAAATACCTGCTCAGGTGCTGCAGATCACCGCTCCTCCAATCAAGGTCAGCAGTGCTACCTGCCATCAAGGCTTGTTTCTACAACTGCAAGTTTCTAAATTTCGCTTTGTAACTTAAGGTACCATTTAAAATTAGAAAATTTCAGCTGCTCCTGATTCAAACCAAGATGCCAAAGGTGCACTGTCCCACACCATACTCCTGAAACATTTGGCCTCTGTGGTTTTGAGAACTCATCCACAGGCCAACATAAATAATTTTTCCAGAAACCTCATGCTCCCAAAAGGCTTGTAATACTAATGAGAAGCTGCTAATGTTTAATTCTGATTTTAAAGTACAAGTGAACAGGTGCACTGTAAAGCATAAATTGAAATATTAGAGGTAAAGAATTTCTTATTTATTATCTTAAGGTTTACCAGACTTAAAAGATGTAAAAGATTCCAGCTCTACATGAATGGGAATCTTTGTCCCTAAACCCCTGGTAACCTTTAGCCAGGCTCTAGGAGTAACCTTTCAGATGCTTCTAACAAAGGTGCCACAACAGATATTTAAGGTACGCAGTCTGCAAACTTTTCTTGCTAATGGGGCAATGAAGGACTGGGGAAAGGAGAACAGAGCATCCAAAAAGTACTTTTCTTCATTTGTAGTGTATTATATGCAAAAGACTTATTAATCTAAATGAAGGCATATTGTAGATAAACATTTTAATTATGTCTCTCAGGTATGTTCAGGCTCTCACAACACAATATTAAAAACAAAAAAAAAGAGCAAGCGTTGCCTTCAGAAATAGAAATAATCGTTAACTGAAGCTAGCCAGACAAGATAAAGATTTTCCTTGAAGAATTTACAGCCTAGCATGGAACATGGGAGGTTATAGAGAAGAAACATCTGTATCTCCAAATCAGATGTGCACAGGAGGGAAAGATCATCAATCAACTTTCATACAGGGTGGAAATGTATTTGTTGCTGCACTTCAGTGGAACCACTACTAGATAATCCAGCCATTTTACCCGATTCCTAACTTCACATGAAAAAGATCTGCTCCTGTAAATGTAATTTTAAAGGCCAATTTTCACCTAGAGGTTGTATTCCCCATGAAAAAGTTTGGTTGCTGACGAGGAGCTATTAATAAAAGCTATTACCTTACCCCTCTGGGCTGGTAGCGGATGTGACACAATCATGTCACAGTTCACATGGTCAGCATGCCTTACTTTTAAGTAGGTCATTTTAAAGGGAATAAAAGGTTAAGTTTTTAACTCTTACCAGCAAAAAAAACCAAAAAAAAAAACCAAACCCAACATGTTTACATGTCATCAATTGCCTGATAATCATTAGGCAACTTGCTGATCTTGGGGTTTCAACAGCAAGGCACTTCCTCTCACCAGACCTAACCTTATCAAGGAAAATTAAAAAAAAAGCGCCAATGCCAATAACATCCTGAAAGTCCTGTTTAACAAAAAGCAGAATAGGTTTGAAGATACAATTATGCAGAAAGCATCTGAATAGCATGGCCACAGGACAATATGAATCATAAGTTACAACTGATGGACCAAACTCAGTCGCATGCCAAAATTTTTTTAAAAGTCTACCTTAGGATGTCTGTACTTGGTAGTAATGTGTTGCATTTAAAATGTCAAAATAAAATCTGGCTAATTTTGGATAAGCCAATTCACTTGCTATCTTTGCTGCCAATGCCTGCAGATCTTTCATGAAGACAAATTTGTCCTCTAAAAGTCTATAACAGTTTTATTGACACTGAAGACTGTAGAAAGAGCATTAAAATATTCAAACCATTCCACAAGTTCCAAAAATCACAGATGCTTTTTAAACTTTGAAACTGCACCAGAGTTCAGATATCTGGGAGAGAGGCAGAAAACAAATGAACAAGTTGGAAACACTGGGAATGAGGCAGATACAGAATAGCAAAGAGTAGCAGAACTGCTACAGGGATGCAAGTTGTTGTCTGTCACTTTGGTGGCATTTATGAAACCTCCAAAATCCATAAATTTTATTCGAGAGTTAGGGCTAGAGAGGTACAAAGTTTATGAGTGATCATCATGCCTTGGACATGAGCACTCATTGTAGTTACCATAAATGCAGTTACAGGCTTTCCTGAAGTCTTCTGAAAATCACAATGTGTCTTTCCAGGAATAAGGAAACAAATAAGGGATCCTCTTCAGAACAACCCACAGAGTTCCATCAGCCCCAAATTCTTCCGTGTAGCTTAGTTTTTCTGCAATTGATGTCACCTGCTTCAGACTGAGAAAACTGACATCATACTTGTGTCATTTATTTGTGCCCTGTGATTGTCACTCTGCATAGATTGTCAAATGCCTTTTTATTGACTTCTGGCAGAAGAGCATAGAAGGTTTTAGTTAAAGGACATATTTCCTAAAAGATCTTTACAAATAGATGTGGAGGAGATCAAATATGTAATCAGAAGAACTTATGCCTTACAGTAGTCCCTAGACAAACATTTGTTCCTACAGCACTGTTGTCAAACCTCACCCTACCTACAGATACTACAGTAGTTCAAATACAAAAGAGTTATGGTCATAATCACTGCCCCTTTTTAAACAATGCTTTGTGATCCTAATATTTCACATGTTTCTCCTGAACAGAGTCATCCACAGCATTTTATAAAGTCCTCAAATGTTTTCTGTTCAGTTCCGGTGTTGTTCTTTCCAAGACCCAGCCAGGTCTTATAAAAGCTGATGCTGTCGCAAGACCTTCATCAAGCAAGGACTCAAGAAGAAAAAATAACATGCAGTGATATGTTAGTGGTGCAAGTGTTAGATCCTGCTCAGAGCTACAGAAGTAATCTTACACTTACCCCTTTCCCTGGCACTTAGTAACAAGGCAGGTCAGCCTCAGCATTCCTATTTAGCATCAATGGGTGGCAATTGTCCAAAAAGGCAGGCTAACATGTAAAAAGGAGCACACAATGATAACTACAGACAAGCAAAGCAGAATCTGGGCACAGGCTATGGCAGCAGTCCTGTGCAGATCAATCATTATTCACACTATCTTTTATAGGCAAAGGAAACATCCCAGATAATTTGAGTACACAGAACAGAGCAAAATATGAAGAAGATGTCTGTATATTATTAATTAAAAGATCAAATCTTTGAAAACAAACAGGAACTATGTCTACACCCTTTCATTGTACTGGTGTCTAAAAACCTCATTGTCATCCAGATTACTTCACCAGATCAGTTTGAAGCATCTGGGCTGTTTATGTGCAGCTTCTTCGTGTTGCTCCTTTTGTAAAACACACTCCCATGCTGATGTGGCTGGTATGACCCAGAGTGACTGACTTGTCCTCACCAGCTGCTGATGGAATGGGAATGGAGCTGTCACACACTCTGCCTGTGTTTTTGCAACTGCATAGGTCCGTCTGTCTGATATTCCCCCATGATGTAGGCAAGACACACAGCACATATATCTCCTGGCAGTGAGACTCTGGCATGTCCTCCACTACACAGAGACAGCCTTGGTACTTTGTGCAAATCCAAACCCACCCCCTGGTCTGGGGAATTTGTTTTATACCAAGGT
Source organism: Edolisoma coerulescens (assembly GCA_013397115.1). Classification (NCBI taxonomy): domain Eukaryota; kingdom Metazoa; phylum Chordata; class Aves; order Passeriformes; family Campephagidae; genus Edolisoma; species Edolisoma coerulescens. Next base: position 3,812,480 of record VWZW01002032.1, read on the forward strand.
AAATCATGCTTGCTCTTCCTTGTAAATGTTAATTTCTTAGGCTGCTTTCTCACAAAGGATATAGTCTTAATCCCCTAGATTTTTGTTTAAAATACAAAATTATTCTTAGTCCTTCCTGGTAAGGATTGCAGATAGCTTGGATCCGTGAATTCCTCCTTTTTTTCCATGACCTATTTGCTGGATGCTGTCTCAACAGGCATAAAATGCACACTTGAAATACCAGTAGGCTGCCTTGAGCTACAGCAGCCACTGCAGTACCAAGTCACAGCAAAGGACATGTTGGTGACAGGGGAAGCAGACATTTTGGAAGGCAAGCTGCAAGCAAAGGGTCACTGTGCTCTCCTGCCAGCTCTAACACCTTTTCTCTCTCCTCATGGGTAGCACACTATTTCCACATTGGGTCTTCTAGATCACGTTCACTGACAAAGCCCAGAAAAACCACGTGGACCTCAACACCACATTCCAGCAACTGAAATCTTACCCTGAAGCAGATTAGGACATGGAAGTTGGCTGAGGACTCCAAATAGAGACTGGAAGGTGTTCTGTTTCCTACCACAGACCCTATAAAGTGGCCCTGAGCAGTGTCAATCATTTTTTGTGTACAAGGATCTGCCAAGCCTTCACCTTATACTCATGCATGGTTTGCCCTGAAATAATATCTAATCAATTTGCAAGTCACATTTAAAAAAAAAAAAAAAAAAAAAAAAGACAGGCAGTCCCATGCTTTCAGCCTCCACAGGGAATAGAAATTGAGTGCAGAAAAGAAAGCTGACAACACCATTTAGGAAATTAAGAGTTCTGAATATGTTTCTCAAACTGCTTTTAAGCACCTTTAATGTTCAAGAAAGTCAATATAGACTAGACAGACAGAAAACAAAAAAAGCAAGCATAACTCTGGAGAATATAATAGAAAATAAGTGGTCAAAAAACAGCAGGGAAGAAAACAAAAGATGTTTTCATGAAGGAACTCTGCCCACTCTGGGGAACAATGGGGAAGAAGCCAGGGACAACATATGGGGACAGGACACAGAACAGGGTAAGAGAGCACATTTATGTGGAAAGCTTCATGAAAAGAGAAGTTGCCATGACTGGGGAAGCAATAAAAAGGCTGCATGTCAATACAAGAAAGCTTAAGCATGCTTGGTCTGAACAGTGCTTGGCACACACAGAATATGATGGACAGGATGTAAAACAGCCCATGGAGGCGAACAGTGAAACGAGTCTTAATCCAGACTGGGAAGAGCCTCTGTATCAGAGGTGTGCTCCACACAGGAACAAGAGATAAATAAGAAATAGGTAAATTATTTAAAGAGCCATGTGATGCAGATCAGCTACTTCGCAGCAATGCAGAGGAACACGCAGCTTTTTTAAGGCAGGCAACTGACATGTTCTGTTCCATTCTATGAGGTATTGCACGCTACCAGTGTGAAATTTAGCACACAAGACAGCACCACAGAAGGTAATGAAAACCAAACATACTAAGTTCTATGCCCCAGTCTGTTTGATCCAATGTACTAAATAGGAAGGCATTCCTATCACTCCCTGTTTAATGCTTTCACAGAATGAAATATCACAATGCACCTGTATATTTTAGGTTAGATCCTCGGTTGGCATAAATAGCTGCAGCTTCACTGAAACCTGTAATTTTCAAGTATTCCCCCTTCATCTTACTCCCTTTGGAAGGAGGCAGCTGAATTTCAGTTGCTTGTTTGGCACCTCCTCCAAAACTTCATGGTCATCTTGGCCTAGAAATATGCTTTCTTTTTCTTTTAGCATGCTAAGTATATCCTGTTCTACAGACAATTTACTTCATCTGTAGGTGACTCTGAACCTGGTCAGCCAATTACATTAAAAATCTTGTAACTCCCCCCGCCCATGCACTCTGTAATGACTGAATGTTATAAAACAGTCGCTGCTTTAAAAGTGACAAAGCAAACAAATTGACTCATCTATCCCCTGACTTTCCTATTAATACAATTAACTGTTTGAGTCAAATTTCTTTATCTTTTTCAAAGGCTTGCGGTGACAAGGATCATCACCAAAACACTCCAGAAATGATTAAGTGGTTTTTTTTATTATTCCCTAAACCCAAATCAACTCTTCCACCACATCTCCAACCCACACAAATGCACGTCTGTCATCATTCTTGCTGGGCTGAGGCTACAGTATGCCTTTACATCATAGCAACCACATTATCACTTATAGTTATCAGGCAAGAGCGACACACAAAGGCGCAGTGGCTTTAAAGCATCAACAAAGTATCAGCAAAGAAAAACTCCAAAGTTATTTTTTGCATAAGTAGATGACAGTAGCTTCTGTCAAACTAATGACAACTTTGTGTCTCTTCAACTGGTTAATTTTGGACAGAGCTGGACTAATTTTTTTCCTTAGTTCAGTGGTTCATCGCCCGGGTTAGAAACAAAAATGAGCCACAGAAATGGCAGAGATGAATCTTTACAGAAAGCTTCCATGTTGGTTTGTATATTCATTGTGAATACTGAGGGCCCTAAGAAAAATGAAGGGGAAAAAATAAATAGAGTATTTCACCATGAAAAACAGCAATTCATTATCAAGCGATTAGCTTAGTAATAAGTTCCCATTTCTCACTTTGGGAAATTTCCATGAATATTGGTAATATAATTCTGAGAAAGGTTGAAGACATGCTGCAGTACTCAACTGTTAACAGTCCACAAACAATTTGTCTTCTCATGACAGACAGGAGAGGGTCTAATTACACTGAACATTTCAAGGAAAGATTGAATGTTTGCCAGACAACTGTCCATTGATTGCTTTTAAAGCATAGTAGAGGGCTGCTGAAGGGAAATACAGATTCTTGGCTCCAGGTAATTAACTTTCATGCTGTTCTCTTCTTAAACCCTAATGAAGCTCCCTTGAAGTCTTCATTACCAAAGGGTATTTGTTAATAAAAAAGCAGAGAGCCAGACAAAGGTCCTATTTCCCTCTCCTTCTCTATAAATTTCTGACTATTATACATTTCTCAGGACTCAGTAATGTCTTTGAAGGGAGTAATGATGGCCTGAAAAGTGCAAAGGGTGAGGGATACCTAATGAGACAGGGCAATCTTTCCAGAAATATGGAAAAAGCTGGACCTGAGAGTCTTAAAAGAGAGACTGGGAGTGCTTGATAGAGAAAAGAGCAGAAGGAAAAGGAAGGCAGAACTATATCAATATTTGGTGAAATGGTATTACTCTGAAGTTAAACTGATGAAGATAGAAAGCAAAACTTTAGGAAAATCAGCAACTCAGCAGCTTAATCTAGATTTCATAAGGTAAGGAATAAGATTGCTTACTGACACTGGTGACAGTGCTTCCTTCCAGGAAGCACCTGCTCAGATATTTAAAGTGCTCAGTGTATCTGGCAGGGCTCTCCACAACAAAGATTTCCATCCAAGGACAGTGAATCCCCTTGCTCCAACCACAAATAAATACTGTTGAGCCAGTTGAGGTATATTGGCTACCTAAGAGAATGCAATCCCTTCTGTTGGGTCTGCTGAAGATAAAGTCTTTGGTTTGCACAGGCTGGGTGGTGATATTTCAATGTGTCCTAGTGCTATCCAGCAAAGCACCAAGTGCTTTAATACAAGCTCCCTGCGAAGCCACTGAAAAGCATATTTTGGATTACTCTTAATTCCCAAAACAAACATACAAGCATTTGCATAAATATTGTCCACAATATTACAGTTGGAGATTTTGTTGACTCAGTACCTGAGTGCTGGAGGAAAGTCAAGATGTGCAGTCTGTTTCTTCTTTCATTGTCCAGTTGCCTGAATCCAAGCCAGGACCCACTAGGAGAAAGGAATAAATGGTTTTTGTGATTTCATTTTCATCTATTTTGTATGTCATTTTGTGTTTTCACTATATTAATCCACATCCTTCCCTGTGTCTAAAACCTACATTAATAACAGGAGCTAATCTCTATCCCTTCGTTATGCTCTGGCAAGAGAATTTGGCATATGAAGCGCATCAGCACCATTTGTTAGATGGTCTGTGCCTACATAGAAGATTTTCCTGGAGTTTGCAAGTTTGCACAATGCATTTTGGAGGAGCAGTTATGACACTATAATGAGATCAGATGAATTGTAAATAGCACATACAAAAACACATCCTAACAATTTTTAAAAGGATTAAGACAATAATAGCCACTAGTCTCTACTTGCATTATTGAAATGACCTTTTTGGAACACTAAGCATCTGAAGAGGTGACAATGGTTCCCACTTCATGAATAATTTGCATTTCCCAAAACAGGAAGTGCTGCTGATAAAGTATTTGAGGGTTTGTTTTGTTATTAAAAAACAAAACAAAATAAAACAAAACAACAACAACGAGAAAACAATATACAGAAACCCCGGAACGTCTGATGATCTAAAAATTGTTCTAGCTCAAATGATTTAGTCAGCTTTTGGAAGCACATCTGAATTTCACAGAGCTACATGTCCTATATTTCCTGAAATTCCACGTGCTATTCAGATATAGCAAAGAACGCTACTAGTGATTTCCTTTGTAAAGCTCATGGCTATGGTTTCTATAGCTTGCTGCACTCGTTAAGACTCTCTAAAGCTAGGATTTATCTTTCTAATTTCAGGATTACTTTTATTCAGTTGAGACTGTTGCTGTCATTAATCAGTAGCTGCAAGAGATGTTCATTTACAAGAAAGGGTATTTTGGAGCAGGTAGAGACTAGTATAATCTCTTGCTTTTAAAAGTACCTATGAAAAATACAGTCAGAATGTTGCATTAAACAGCATAGAAGCTAAAGCTGCATGAGAGACATCTTAGCTGAAATGTGATAACAGAAGTGCAAGTAAATCCAAACAATTAACCCTGGCATAAACGTTAAAAACATTTCCCCAAAAGTATCAAACATGAGCGAACACCCTATCAATACAGGCAAGGAGCTTGCACTTGGATTTTTCAGTTCAGGAGTATTTGTAACAGCTCATATAAATTATGAATTATCACAGAATTAGCCTTTGCATCCAAACCCATTATTACTTTGCACCACTTCATTTGGCAGAGGAAATTGAGTTCTGTTTAGAACTGCCTAACCACCAGTGATAAGCCAAAGTATCCATTCCAGATCTTTGACATTACAGATAAGGGAGAAGAAACTGATCTTCTGATTTTAGCCTAAGGAGCAAAATGTTCTGTAGCTCCCTGCTAAGATGAACAGGGATCCATCACTGATTCAGGAACAAACAAGTAATTTTGGATCAGCCAGAAACTACATTTTTCAAAGGTTTCACCTGGAGAAAAACACTTTTAAGTTTTACATTTTTATTCACTTATGACCAGCCCCAAGATAATGATACACAGTAATTTCATAATAATGCTGATCACCTATGCCACAGGGCATCACAACTGCTTCTATGTTCAATTGGTCTCTTTGTCCTCAGTCTTTTACAACCAAGACACAAGACAGTGCTACTGACAACTAATGAAAAATCCTCTCTAGCAGCAGAGGCCTTTGCATCCCTGCACTTACAAGTCCCAAGTCTTAATACCCTTCCTCACATTGCAGTCTAAATGCAGGCTGTTATGACCTTAGGGGATTCAGGTGTGAAAATGAACTAGCTTCACATGCATCCTGGTGGGGCACATCAACAAGATTATACAAGCTGATAGGAGACATGTTACCCTCATAATCACACTTCCCAGTGGATGCATCTATGCCAAAACTCATTGCAGCAGGGACAGTGACAAGCAAATGTTCAGTCCTAGGAAGAGAGTGGAAAAAGCTGTTTTGTCATGCTGTTGGTAGATGGTTTGTGCATTTCTTCAGGAGTGTACTTTCATGGGTTATGTGTATTTTAGGCCCAGGAATAATGGGAATGGGTTTCAATTTTCTATTCCGTTCTCTTCCCCTCAAGTGTTATATCCACTTCATCATTGTAGCAACTGAGTGCTTTCCAGTAGTTTGTGAAGTGACATGACTGACATCTATCATGTGTTCATGCCCTCATGCCCTTCTCAGGGGTAGGAATATGTGCAGTAGTGTTTTGAGGGTTTTTGCCCTTTATTTTCTTTTTTTTAAAATTTTTTTATTAGACATATACACAGACTGGTATACATTGTGTTAGGAAAAACAAGTTAAAACATATACTTTTTACTTGGCACAGAAATTGCCTTGGTTTGTAATGGTCCTTGTGGGACTTCAATCCAGTCTTAAACTGTGTCCAAGAAAGCCTTTATGGTGCTTCATATCTTGATGGAGTGACTGGTCACAGGAGCCACCTGCAGGTCTACGACCAAATCCTTTCTTTTTTTGTAGTAAAGGGACGCACAGCCTCTGGTGCTATGTTACCACAGGAAAATATGGAGGGGAAACAGGCAGGAGAGAACTGGAATGAGGAAGGAGTATGATCTTCCTACTAACTTCAGCATTTGGCTAGACTCAGCAAAAAAAACTAGTCAAAGTTTCCAGAAGAGATCTTTATTTTTTAAGACATTGGTGCAGGACTTGATCCTAAGACACTTCATTACAAAACAAGGACAAAAAAAAATCCAGCCTTTTCCTGTTCATTTATTATCAACACAAAAAACACGGTGAGATTTAAAAACAAAGGCAAGTGAAGCTGACCCATTTTTAGATGTTAAAATAAAGCACCAGCACCCTCTATCAGGATATTTCAAACACTGGCAACAGAACAGTGATTTATCCTGAATAGAAAATATGCCTTTAGTAGATATTTAGTATGTACCGCAATCTTTGTAAGTCTGCTTTAATTAAAAGTTCTATTTCTGTTTTTAAATTGACATGAACTACTACCATCCAGAGCTCTGCTTTGCACAGATATTTTTCGGAGCTGTAGAGCAAATTGTTATGCAGTATCACTCAGATAAAGGCCTGCAATAAGAGAAGTGATAATGAAGACAGCAGCTGTTACTAAATTACAAAAACAAGACAGATTTGTTGGCAAACACCAACAATCTGGGTAACTTTTTTGCAAGTTCAACACTTCTGAAAACAATCCCTTTTTGGGTTCCCTCAATGGGGTGTGATGACACCAGAAAAATTGCTTCACAGAAGACTTATGACCTTTCTAACACAACCTGCTCCTCCTCCCACTGATCCCCTTCACAGGGAAGGTAATTACATTCATCTTCACCCCTTGCAACCCGTTTTTTATGGAAGGGACTATAGCATACAGAAGTTCAGAAAGGAAACCTGGATTTCCAATGCCCGCCCTTTCCTAATAGGTTCCACAGAGTCAACAGCAGAACATATTTCCCTATCATCCTCACCAAAATCCTCAGCCACTAGAGAAACAGATCTTCTTCAATACAGTGTTTCACCATTCCTTGCATATAAACAATTGAGTAACACCAGCTTCCAGTCACTATGTGATTATGCCAGGTGTCAAGAGGAAGTCTCAAGGACAAAGATTTTATAGCCATCCTTCCAGCTTGTGGCAACTACGCTACTGCTAATACCTCTGGCTTCTTTAGAGCGTTGGCAATCTAAACAATGAGACACATTGATGAGTTTTCAGCACCCTCTGTTTATGTGCACCTTATCCTTCTCAATGACTTTGCACAGTCAGCGAATTCCCACCTGAAAATTATCAACTGATGTTTTTCCCAATGCACTAAATGAAAGGGCATAGTGTAGGACAACTACTCATCCATGAGGATTACCAATCACTTCAGGCTTCTATGTGTGTGCAGGTGTACAATATGGATTTTGAAAACCATTTTATTTGCTTCTTCTTCCCTGCTCAGGTCTCCCCAGTAGGCAGCCAAGTACATCCTTCTCTCCTGAGAGGAACCTCAAGAGCATAATATTTTTCTTTTACTTTTATCATCACCAAATTTCTCAGAACTCTGCTTGGTGTCATTCAAGTTCAAGAAACTTTGCTGAAAAAAAAATGCAGTTGCATCTTCAGTGAAGCAGTGGAGGCGAAATTAAGTTACCAGGGCTACTGAAAGGAAGTGCTGTGATGTGCTTTGAGTAAAGAGGCCAGAAAAAATTCACCCCAAAAGATTTTATTACTGTTGTATCTGGTCGCAGTTGAGACTCAGTAAAAAAATAACATAAAGGAGTTATGGAGAACTTTGTCATCTAAGTTTTCAAATACGCAGATTAATTTAGGATGTAAATTCCACGAAAGATGCATTCTGCACTGAAGCATACAAACTGGTGTTTTGTCCCACACTTAAATAAAGCCATACTTCCTTGAAATTTCCACCCCACAACAAAGGGAAAACATTTTGTGTCTACATGGAAGAACCAGTTTCTAATTAGGAAAAGTGGTCAATCACTTTGGAGAAGAATTAAACGATGAATTTTGGAAGAAAAGTTTTAATCTGTTTTCAGTTCTAACGATGTTTCAGAGGGGAGGTTGCTATAAGAGCTGCCATAATTACCTATGACTGTTCTTTCCCTTTTTGCGGTATTTTCGAAAGCTTTGATATGCAAAATAGTACTACATGGAACCAATTTGCTTTGCCTCAGCTGCTTTGTGGTAACTTCCCAAATGCATGCTACCACCCCATCACCTCCTGTCAAAGTGAGCTCAGCCCTTTCTCATGAAGGGAGCTCAAATCTTCCATGGGACCCTAGGCAATACAAACATTGCTTCTGTAAGGCACGGCAACACTTTTCTCTCAAAATCTCTAGTCTCTGCGACTGTTTGCCAAAGCAACTCAGGTCTTCTAATACCAATGCATGCACTGAACCTCAAAAGCAAAGCATCGTGCTGTAGTAAAAGCGCCAGTTTGAGAGACAACCGCCTATCTTGGAACAATAGGTTCATTGGTAAGACTTCATGTATTCTTCTGCATAAAATCACAGAAAAAAGGAAAAGAGTAAACCAGGACAGGTGTCACAGATTCAACTGATGGTCACATTGATGAAGATGATATGTTCACTACCGGTTTCTTCACAGAGATTACAAAGAGCAGATACTTAAACGTAGAAAAGAGACTTTGCACATTGCAGTGTACAGCCTAGTTACCCACCTCCATCATAACCAAAAACGGGGCTGTTATTGAGGAAGTTGTTCTGTTCTATGTTAGATGTTATATCAAGTGGCACTTCTTGGACAAGAAAGTAGTTTTTCAGAAAAAAAATTTAGAAAAAATAGTTTTGTAAGGAAAAGAAGAGAAGTGCAGAGAAGTAAGGACCGATAATACATTTAAACACAGCAAGTATAAAAAACACAGAAGATAAAATAAAGTAACTTTCTCACCTCTTCTCAGGGTGGTAATAGGACTAAATTGACCAGAGAGATATGGATCAGTCAACATTGACATAATGTTTCATTTTTTCCAATGTTAGCATAAATACCTTTTTTAAAATGCACATCAACTTCAAACCAATCGTACTCAGTAAACAGAGGATTATTTGGGGTCTGAAAACATGGAAATTATCTCTGCAAAAAAAAAGATATGCCTCTGCTAAAACTTTTTATGTAAGACACACTCATTTTCTTTCGTGTCAACTTCATTTATCAGTTGCTTCCTTTACAAAATGAAGTCAGACAAGTCAAAATTAGTGTTTCATACATTGCAAGCTTCTCCACCAGATCTGCTTTAATCAATACAGAGCCCACACTCTGGACCTGAACAGCTTCAGTGGAAGGATTGTTTTCTGCTGGGGATATAACACAAACTTGTCCAGCCATGTGCCCAGACTGATGAACTTCTAATTTCTTGGGAAGGTAAGTTTTTTACTAATAGCCACAAAGAACCACTGTCTGCCGTCACAGACGTTCATTCAGTCCTAACAAAGTTGAGAAGAGCTGTGCAGTCCCATCAGAACAAGAGCAGAGAATGATACTAGGATCTGATCCTCCAAGCATGGACAATGACAGAGATCAGATTAAGCAAAAGCATGTTTTTTCTGAATGTGTTACCTAAATAAAACACAAAGGAGTTAAGCAGCTCGAACAACTGTCTGAAGAGTAAAGATGAAAAATTCTGGTCCTGGTACCTCTAAAGATGCTGTGTAAGTTGAGGATTGCCGCGTGAACATTTAGAATTCAGTTTCCCCAAAAGCAACATGAAGTGTGATGAGATATTCAGTACTGGTTTCACATGGGAGATACACACATTTGTATATCAGGGTCCCCAAAACTGTAACCACACCTGACTCTCGTGATCATGTGACACTCAGTTAATTTCAGTGGAATTTTGACTAGGATCTCCCCAAATACATTCTATAGCTGCAATGAATATATATAAAATTAGTGAAAGCTTGCTAAGTGCTTAGAGTGTCTGGGAAGACAAGTGCTATATAAATATAAATACAAACTATTACTGCTACATAATATCTACCCTGAGAGAACAGCGACATTCCTGGAGCTGTTCTGGGAGCTGGTGACTAATGGATTTCTCGTAATTTACCATAAGATACTCATTTATCTTTGAAGAACAGCAACAAGAAAACACAATGAAGAAAAGAAAAAAAAAAGAAAAGAAAAGAAAAGAAAAGAAAAGAAAAGAAAAGAAAAGAAAAGAAAAGAAAAGAAAAGAAAAGAAAAGAAAAGAAAAGAAAAGAAAAGAAAAGAAAAGAAAAGCACACCATATTTTTCTGTAAACTGGAGAAAACTGTTAGAAACCAAACTAGTCCCAACCAAATCAGCCAGCAACTGGAGGTGGCAACTGAACTGCAGGATTTGATGAAGCAGCCAATGCTGGTAATAGGGTAGTAGGCAGAACTAGCATTTTAAAAAAAATTAGGATAGTTATACAAGTATTGTCCAGACAGGTATAACTCCATCTATTGCAGGAATAAATAGCTTTCACTCAGGCCTCCGGGAAACTGCAAGGTGGTTTGTGGTTTCTCAAACAAAGCGGTAACCTCAGGAAAACACTGCAGGGAATCTGACTGACAGCGACTTGCCTTTGAGGAATGTGCAATCTCCTGCTTCTGAGCTTCCCCTGAGCTGGAATACCCTGGCACAGATATAAGCAAGAGCTTGTGTTTTGTGACACTGCTGCTCCTCGCCTTCAGCTTCCAGTTCCAACCCTACAATCCTTCACCTCCCCAGACACAGTCCTCCAGCCGAGGCAGCAAGATGACTCCATGCCTGACAGGCAGAGAGCCCATCTCTCACCGAGGTATTTGGTTTGTGAAAGGAAACCGGTTTTTTCTAGCACTGACCAGAATTAAACTTCCCAAACCCCAAGCTTGGGAAATCTCTGACCAGCTAACAAGTTGCTTTGTCATTTTTGTGAGTAGCAGTTCCTGGCTGTAGCTGAAAGAAGCGCTATCCTCCCAAAATACTTTTCCCCCCACTGCAGGCACTGAAATCAGCTGTGCCAACCACCCACCTACCTGGTCACGGAGCTCGTTTATTTCTGTGTGAATGTTTGGCAGGGGCAGGGATTTATTCACTTACCTCAAAGATCTCCTAAAGGTCTGTAAGAACCCTGCTCTGGAGACAGCAGGTGAAAGACACATTTCTTACCCTTGAATGGTCTTTATGATTAACCAGCTCAGGTGTTCAGCCAGAGAAAAGTTTTTCAGGCATTTCTAGCTGAAACAGAGCAATGGAGATGCTGCCAGGGGCCCACACGGGCAGCACTGCTGCCCCACTACCATTCAGGCAAGAGTGAAGCCATGCTCCCCACCACAGCGGCTGCGGGGGGATGAGTGCTGCCCACACCTCACTGCCTCGTTTTATTGGAGGGAGAAGTTCACGGCTCCAGCCTAGCAAGTGCCTGCCATCTCCCAAGAGGCACCCTGTCCTATCCAGTCCCACCTTCTCTCACCATCCTGTTCAGGTCTGCTCAGACCCTCTGCTCTGGAGGGGATGGCTCCCACCCTCCCAGCTTCCCCACGAGCATCAAGACGCACTGAAAATTAAGTTGTGACGGCCCCAGCATGTGGGAGCCCTGGGGCTGGCCTGTGGCACAGCTGTTTATAACCCCTCAGGACTGTGCCTGGCCCACTCTCCGGGTGTATCCACAGGGCCTTCAGTGCTCGCTGCCTTGCATGCCCCAGCCCCCTGACTTTCCCGGCTTCTGCTCAGTCTTGCAGGCACCTCAGGCCCCAATCTCCTCACTCGGTCCCTGTCTTGATCCCGTATGTCACGACAATGACCAGGCCTGTCTCTATAAGCCATGGACTGACTTTTGCCCCACAAGCTGCCAGCTCAGCTGCTTCCCTCTGGGACAAGGCAGATGACTGTGCTGCAGTGGCAGCAGAGCTGGGAGCCAAGCATTGCCAGCTGCAGGAATGCTACGGCCACAGCCCCAGAGGAGACTTGGTGCACATCAACCGTGCCTTCCGAAAACCCTGCAAAACCTCCTTCTGTCAAACTGCCTTCCCAGCGTAACAAGGATGACATTTACCCTCTGGTATCCCAGTGGTATTAACCACAGGAAAAAACACTCACTGAGGTAAATGAATGCCCAGAAAAGTAAACTGATCTCCCAAAGTACTGTACAAGATACCCAAACACTGCTGTAGCCCAAGGCCAGGATTTTTAACCTTTAGAAAATCCAGAGGGTTTATGAAGTCCCATCGGTGTTTCATACTGGATACTGAACCCGATATAAAATTTATTCATATACTGCAGTAACAAGTTTCACAGATGCTGAAAGACACACTGCTTCAAATATTATGACCTGAGAGAGCAAGCAACTGTGCTACCAGGTAGCAGAGTTTATTCTCACTGTATGAAAAGCGTGCACACAACTGCTCTGAAAACCATGGGGGTTACTTTTCCCTTCTCTAGCACCCAACACAGTTTCAGTGTTAGGCTAAATCCTAAGGCTTTTCACTGAATGTTCATTCTGTAAGAGTGCTTCACAATCGTAAAGGAATGCTGGGTCCCACGGTTATGGACATAATAGAGTGATGGGATTCTTGCTTTTGGAAAAGGGGTGGGAGGTCATCATTCCTCTCCAAGCTCCTTTTAAGACACCATTTTCCATCTGGGATCATTTCCATCAGCGTGTCTTCCCCTCCATTTTCCCATTAGAAGGAACCGGGAACAAACAAGAAATTTGTTTAATCGTCTTCTGTGAGATCAGCTGAATTCTAATGCTGTTTGATTACAGCTAGTCACAAAAATGTCAAGTGCATTTCCATTTAGAGTGCTTGCTTAAACAGCCGTGCAAATGGGGACCACCCGAAAATCAGCATACATCATGAGAGATTTGAGCTTCCTTATGGTGTATACTTGTTTCAATCCACTCTCTTGCTCTTTAAAATTATGCATTTTCACAGCACATCATTTCCCTAAATGAGGATGATACATCACCGCTGCAGATTGACTCATGAGGCCCATTAATAAAGGCCAGGGTTTTTTCAGCAGCTTTTCTCATTGGGAAGGTGTTATCTTACCATCTAAATTCATAATGAATATGATGCTCTTCGCCTATGCCCAGCTCACAATTCCAGCTCCCCTTGTCAATTTGGTTGGAGGTTTTCATTGCACAGGCAGTGGCATCATGTTAGAGAATAAATAATGTATTGTTCCTTTCCCTAAGTAAGTAGCTATTCATTTCAAATGCACCAAAAACGCTTCAAGTGAAATGGTTACCCTTGTCATTTGGGAATCACCTCTTATAAAACATCTCTGCCCTGAGTTGCCCAAAACATTGCCCTGTTATACAATTTCTAGTATTATGCTGCTGCATGATGCACTATCAGTATAAGACAAGAAATACTAATATCCAGAAAGCCTTTGATTTTATGTTCATAGTTTTCCCCTCATTCTTTTCCTTTCCAAAATAACTAGGGCTGATCAGAAAATTGGACTGGACACTACAATAATATATGATTTAAAAAAAACCTAAAATCTCTGTTTGATTAAATGATGACTTGATTATAAAAATGCTTTAGGGTATCATTTTTACCATGGAAAGAAAATCTGAGTTTTATGATGTTATGTTTAAAAACCTAGGGATTGTAGCATTTTTTAGAGGAACAAAATATTTCTGATTCAGTCTGGAAGAGTAATGTGTTAGATTTTAATTATCCAGTGGGGACTGAGAATTGCAGAAGTTCCTATAGGGATCAAAAAATCATACAGACATTCTCTGAGTACTGGACACCTGATTCCCTGATTGCTCAAATTGAATTATTAGATGTTAAACATACTCACTTGAACTGATCAGGCTCTCACAACAAAGGATTTTGCAAAGGACACAAAATTATTAGCTTTCACGATCCTCATTCAGTTATCAGTTTGCTGTCTTTTCTTTTTCAGTTTGGGTCTATGTATTAATGAGAATGGTATATAATAAATTATCCCTGCTTTGGAACCTAGAAAAGCTTTCTACACAAAGCTTCACTAAACTTTGGGGATGTAGAGTTGTACGACAATCTGTATTGTACTCTCAGTCAGCTGAAAACTGTTGTAGGAATGGTATTTCACATGATGGTACTTCCTCTTCTGGTCAAAATTAGGAAGTGCACAGATATTTTACCATCCTTTCAACTTTAATGTAGCACTTTTGAATCCCCAAACAATTCAACAAGCTCGAGCTGTGCTCACTCCCCACAGGCTCTTCAGCGTGCAAATTAATTTTTATTAGCACAGGAAGTATAGATCAGGCATTGGACCTACACACCTCTTCCCATACACAATAATAGGCCTCCAAGGAATTCCCTGTCCAAATATAAAACTGGGGAGATAGTTGGAAAGATCACTTCCCTGTTCATTTTATGCAGTATAAAAAGCTGCATCCCAAACGTAATCTGAACAGGCTTGGGCTTCTGTTAGGGCCTGATGCATTTTTAGCAGTTTTAGCTGGTTTAAATAGAGCTTCTCTATTTGTCACTGAGAGGCAGTAAACAGTGACAGTGTAGAGCTGTTCTTTTAGGAGCACATTTTGTTGTTTGTCTGTTTGTTTCTTAAAGAAAACTCTAAAAGAACGTGATAATAAAAGCTGATCATACTACAAGACTCCTTACAAGTATACAATGTTGCTACAAAAGGAGTAACAAAGCAGTACATTCTCTTTTGTACATTGGATCCACAGAATTAATTAAACCGGATAATTCAGAGTCAGATTGCCCAGATATTTTGAAAAAGCCCAAAACCTTAAGATTTACCTACTTAATTTGGCACACTCTAGGTCTAGGTAAGATTCTCTAGCCTTACTCTCACAATTCCCTGTAGTCTGCTAAAGTTCAGATCTAGCCTTGTCTGATGAAGTTCAAATTAATAAGAGTGTCTTGAAGACACGAGAGGTTTGGCCAACTTTGCAAAAGGCCAGCCTAATAACTGGAAGGTGCTAGGTCAGTCAGACCTGCTATCCACATTACTGTGCACACCTGCAGGCTATATTAGACCCAGGAGTGGAGTAACCACATAATTAGGTAGACTGACATTTTACTGCGGGTTGAAGTAATTAGGGAACTGGCAAAACAGGAGAATGACTTTCTAAAGCTTACATTGTTGCATATATTGCCTAGGGTTTAAAATTAACAGTGTAAAGGAGAAAACTTGATACCCTCCAATGCAGGCACAATTACCAGATACAGATAGGCCCAACATATAACATTTCAATTCAGCTCTGAAATATTTTAAAGTTGTAAGGGCCGGAGTTGGTGTCCTGGTTTGAACTTGCATACAAAAGAGTGTCAAAAATGTTCACAACAGCCAACAAAAAAAGACTGAATATATAGTATAGCATGAAGACGCAATATGGAAGCTCCCAGTGTAACACCTGAGCTGTAAGACATACCTGGCAACAGCCACATGTTGCTTCAAAAGTTGTTCTGTGCTCTTTGTTCATCCAGAGGAAAGAAAACAGGACAAAAATCCAATTTGGTCTTTTATCATCATGCCTTCTAGCCTTTCTCCATAACATTTTATAACCATTCATCAACCACAAGCGGTGATCATATTTCCCATCTGCTGGGGCTGAATGTGCTGCGATCACTACCAGCAAGGAGAGACAGAGACGCTGAGACTGTGTCCAACTAGATTAAAATCTGGAGAGCTATGCTATCCAAGGGATGTATTGATTCTGAGGATACCAGCAACATTTCACGTTGCAGTGCCACAGTCATGAGTTGAGCCATGACACATTGGCTCCAAACCTGAATCTTGTCTCTTTAACTTTAATCAAATATCCAGTAGTAAAAAAAAAAAGGAAATGCAATAAAATGGAGTAAAACAGACTCTATAAAAGATGATTAATTGTTTGCTAAATACTGCCATCCATAGAAATGGCGATTGCTCAACAGCATTCCACATATCTTCACATAAAACCCCTCTTGTGGAATAGGGATAAAATATAGGTGCCCCAAAATACAGTATATTGTGATAAAGCCTCTGTCTTCATTAGAAAGTACAGAAAACAACATTTCTCTTGTTTAAATTACTGCTAAGAATTGGTCAAACTCAGCATGGATGGACAGATGTGGAGTTTTTGTTCTCTTAGAGGTTTTCTTTGCTTCATTTTCCTTTAAACTCCTTGGAGATAAGCTACTATCCTGTGCTCATAACCAAAATACTGAGTCAGTATCACAGTATCACAGATACTTCAAATGGGCAGCTCATTTCCTGTAACTTCTCTGTGCTTTTGGCTGTGGAAAGAGCCTGAAATCCCACCTTCATACAAAGGACACCTGCCTGGAAGGAGAAAGCAAGAGCAAGACCCCCTGTCATGTGATTGGTTACCCTCGATTTGTAATGCAAAGATCTGTAATAAGAGCCATCTGTCTTGCACAAAGCCTCCCTACACTGAACACTTTTACCAGGGCCCCCAAACCACAACCAACTGAGACTTATCCCGAGGCAGTTTGTAGATGAAAAGAAAAGACTTGGATTAAAGAGGCACTTCCTGGGGATGCCTGCTGAATGGTTTTAGGAAGCCAGCCAAGGTACTGAAGCCATTACTCACCAAAAAGTCAACCCAGCTGACAAATTTTTAGAAGAACCAAAGCTTACTGGCCAAGATAGGTCCATTCATCTTCTGCATCAGTCATCCTCTCGTTACACTCACACCACCATATTCTGCAATAACAGGAGGAAGCCCTCTGTGGCAGTGTGTGTTAAGCAATCATGCTTTGAGGTACATATATGTCATAGCAAAATTTCACCATTCCTGAGATTCTACACTTAAAACACAGTAATTACAAGGAATAAGAACAGTGTTTTATTTTTTTATAATATCCCTTTAAAGTATCCTTACATAAAGAGGTCATTCATAAGTCTGGTCAGTGTTATGTGTTTTCCTCTAAAGAAAATACAGTGTCTTAAAATGGTTTAGACCAGACACAGATAAGTAAAGTAGATTTTTGACTTCAGCTGAACGATCAAAATTTACAGTAGCTCAGGATTCCACCCAT
The DNA here is from genome assembly GCA_013397115.1 of Edolisoma coerulescens. NCBI lineage: Eukaryota > Metazoa > Chordata > Aves > Passeriformes > Campephagidae > Edolisoma > Edolisoma coerulescens. Next base: position 3,829,758 of record VWZW01002032.1, read on the forward strand.
TAATTCTATGAAGTTCATTAAGTTCCTGTTAGATAATCAAAGGTGTTACACAGATTGGCTAGAAAACAAAAGAAAAGGAAGGTGTATTGTAGCAAGATGGGGGTCAGCCTCTTTTCCCAGGTAACGAATGATACGACAAGCAGACATAATCTAAAGCTGCACCCAGGGAGGTTCAGGATGGACATCAGGAAGAATTTTTTCACTGAAAGGGTAGTTAAGCACTGGAAAAGGCTGCCCAGGGAGGTGGTGGAGTTACCGTCCCTGGAAGTGCTTAGAAATGATTGGACGTGGCACTTAGTGCCATGCTTTAGTTGGCATGGTGGTGTTCACTCAAATGTTGGACTTGATGAACTTGGAGGTCTTTTCCAACCTTAATGATTATATGTTTCTATTATTCTGTGTTTAATACAGGACATGAGCAATGCTAGGTTACTTTTTGGTTGCAAATGAAGCAAGTTTACATACTCACATGGGACATGACGTTTAAGTCACATACTCTATTGCACTGCATCTCGCCATCCACTTAGCCAGCACAACATGTGATGTTGCACTGAGGGGGTATTTCTAGGCAGCTCCTTGGCAGCGATGTTTATGGACCAGCCTTCTGTGGTCAGTGACAGCTTGGATGAAACTTCAGAACCCACCCTACACCACCACAGGAATGGCATTTGTGTACTGGTACTGCAAGGATTGTCCGTCTCTTGTCTCTGTGTGCTTGCATGTGTGTACCAACCTCCTGAACAACTTGTGAGCAAAGTGCACTTAGAGGCAGCACGGGCTGGAGCCTGGCAGTGGTCCCACAAGTAAGAATGCAGCTGCATATTTTTCCTGAAGTGGAAAACTTGTTTCCTGTTGTTTCCAGAGCAGTGGGATATGCCTCCAAAAGCAGTGAAGGAGCTATAGCTTTCTGCAGCTGGTGCTATTGCTAGTTATCATCTGTAATAACAAAGATGTCAAGTTTAGGCTCGTGCTGTGACAGCAGTAATGACTGGTGGCAGGGAGCTACGAACAAAGAGAGGGGAAATGCCAAGAGAGGGCAGATTTCAAGGAGGTGGTGATAGCGGCAGTGGTCACTTTGATAAAGATTAGGAAGATAATGGTAAGGAAGATGATGACTGTATATGTGCCACTGTGCCTCAAAGAGGCCAGAAGACTGCCATGCTCATGCACGTACATATTCCCGGCAAGAAGGCAAACCTATGACTGGGGGTGGCTGGCCCATCCTCTGGTGCTAAGGAACAGGAAACCATGGTAAAGAGAAAGGATGCAGGGGGATGGTTAGAGCAGGGGATCAGTGAAATGGCGGCCATCCGAGCCGGTCCTTATGTAGGACAGTGTGTTTCTGATTCACATCACACACTGTCAGTGAAAGCATTTCTTCAGAGTAGCCAAGTGAAGCCGTGCCAAGGGTGCCCTGATGCCATTACTGCAGGAGACACACTCAAAGCACAGGCAGGAAGAGCAATCTGTGCAAGTCTGGCCGGGAGGCCTGCCAAGCTGGTAAATGACAGAGGATTGCTATTTTTATCTGAGAGATACAGTTCAGTATTTCAGGTCCTAATGCAAAAGCTGAGAATCAGCAATTGAGGATATCTTGAAACTGAAGTCGGGGGAAGAAAGTAACAAGGGAATGATAACTGCCAGAATGTACTTTATGACATGAATTCAGTTCAAGATAAAAACTGACCAGCTGAAAATTGTTCATCATTTCAAAAGATGTCATGATCACGTCCGTGATCTGGTTTTCTCTTCGGCAGTTTGTCCAAAAGATCACTCAACCAAATCATAAATAATCTGAGCCCCCACAAAAGACTTCCTTATGTGACTGCCCAGTTATTTTCTGCATTATGGGCATCTTCTTCAGCGCTGGCTGTAACATGGGATTCGTTCAATCTTGTGCTGTTTCGCTACTCAGTACCCAGGGCCCAGTTCTGTTAAGATCCACTGCCCAACCCACCTTTACTGTAAGAAGTTGTAGACCTGTTCTTATTGCACTAACATGCAGGTAAGATGTCTAGGCAAGTGTTGGTGGCAAGAGTAACTAAAGAGAAAAACCACCATTATGAAAAAATATAAAACCCTCAGGAAAAAGAAGTCAGAAGGCAGAAATTCAACACATGGGAGGATCAGCGAGTGTATTTCCCATGCTGTCGTCTTAGTAATCTGAGCTGTGGATCAGAATCCATTATGCTTACTTGCTGTGGGAATTCATATGGAACAAAAATGTCACCTTCGCTCCATGTTTTACAACTCAGTTACCTGTTATGTAGGGGAAAATAATTCCCAACCACTACTATATTTTGTGAAGTTTGTAAATAGTAATACAGATCTATCCCTTTATGACACCGAGGTATCCCCAGGAACTGAAACAAAATTGACACACAGGGACTAGGGGGAAAAAATTATAACTGATTGCAAATTCTTGCAATTCCCAAAGAACAGCTGATCCCTGACATTTGGCTTCAGGATATTCTGTGATTTTCACAAAATATTATTGCATCATGTTTTATCAAATTCATGTGTCCATGATACCAAAAACTCAAGCAAATATAAATGTATCATGACCTTTTACTTCCAAGGCGCAAATGACAGTGATTAAGTTTTGCCACAGACAGCCTTTAAGTCACAGATAATCATACATTTGTATGAAAACTAGTCCATAAATGTTTAAATATAACAGTTTAACAAAGCTTCAGGAATGACCAGCTGGTAGAATTGTAATGATATATAATGTGGCAGTAAAGAAATTGAAGCCTTCCACTTACCTAGTAAAATTTTTCAATTTTATATTTGTGTTCTCATATATAATTTTTATTATGTATATGATTTACTTTGGTACTAAGTTTTTTCTTTTTAAGTATACCTATATACAGAGGATATCAATATCCGGAAGTATGGTAAGTCTTGATTGATTTGTAGATACAAAAGACACTGATTTCCTTACACACTTTATAAAAAAGCAAAGGGAGCGGTTTAGGGCATAGGATCTCAAGCTCTGGCACATCCCAGAGGTTGAGACCATGCAGGCCCAATGGTCTTTGTTCAGTAGCAGCCTTAGAGGCTTAGCTAGGCTGGAGAATTTGTCCACCAGCCCAGCTCTGACTCCAGTCACCTGAGCATGACTGAATTACATTTCACAGAAGGCATTTGGGCAAGATTCATCTCAGCCAAATTTTGACACTTAGAGAGGCACATCTGAGGCATGATTTGTCTCGTTCAAGGATAATCTGTCCGGCAAATCACTGGCTGGAAGTGCCCATTTCTGCCCGTTGACCACAAACGCAATTAGCTAGAGGGAGGATGTTTGTTATTTAGGCACATAAAGGTATTTGAGATATATTGCCCCTCGAGCCTTCACCTAAAAACCAAGGACAGAGAATGACTTGTCTATGCAATCAGTCAATTACCCTTTTAGTAGACTGTGCCACTCTCACTGCAAGAGACAGGTGCTACCTCTCAATCAGACTGGCTCACCTGCAATTTCCAGCTTATTATGAATTTTCTCTGGCAAATGGAAGACCAATAGTTTTCACAATGAAAATGCTTTCATATCTGTCAATCATATCATCACTCTATCTTCTGTTCAATCTTTCACTCAATTTAAATGTTGATTTCATATTTACCTATGCAGATGAAATTTCCTTAGAAAACACACATTGACTACGGACTGATGTACTCTGAAATGTTGTCGTCCTGCTGAAGAGTTGGCAGCTGGGTTTCTTTCTCCTGCTGGAAGATATTGCTGATGCTTACTAATTGCAGAAGGGCCTTCGGCAGCAGAAGTGTATGAGTATGATGCAATAGGGAGAAAACTACATTACAAGCAAATCAATCAGCTGTGAAATAAAAACAAAAATTCATTTCAGATATCAAGCAGTATTTATAAGTTTAATTGTAAAATGGTACAGTAAATAATTTTTTCCAGTTTATTGATCTAAGAGAAAAAAAGAAAGATTGATTTTAAAAAGCTAGATTTTGCAGGGAGATGTCCTATTGCCCTCTGTAACTACATTAGTGTGAAACATGTGAAACAGTTACTCATGTTTTCTGCTCTGAGCTTAATTGCATTGTTTTGGGCATTATAGATACTTTACCGAGGAAAGCAATGTGAAAATAGATATCCTCTTCCCATTCTAATAATAAATACAAAATTTACTGTGACAAGTTTCTCCCTGGAAGAAGTTTAATAACAAGGGATACGACAGTAAATACAGAGCACAACATCAGAAAGTAATACAAAACTCCTTCTAAAACACTAGTGGCTTTAGCTGTTAAAAGTTTTAATTCAAAAATTTTAAAAGTCCTTTAAAAAAATAATTTATGATTTCATCATTCATGAGAATCTCAGAACAAAACTCATTATTCTGAGGGACAGGAACCCATAAATTTCAGTAGAGTTTGGATTAGGTAATAAAATAAGAAAGACCAAAACAGTGGAGAAGGAAACCTGTTAATCATCTGTCCAACTATGAAATACAGTTGCCAAAAATATTCTGAAAAAGCCTATTATCTGAGAATATTTGACATTATTAAAAGATTGAACTTATTTAGGAAAAGCTTATAAAATGTGTTTAGGCTTTGATACCTGAACTAAGACCAACTTCCTAACTTTTTCAGAGGTCACTTAACTGTACAAATTGTATCATATAAAAAATTATGTTGAAAGTGCTACTGATTATTATGCTTTTGTCTTACCTCAAATGGATCTCAAACCACTGTGTACAACACAAAAAAATTGCTATCCAGGTTTAGATGTTCACAACAAATATCTGTCTCTGTATTGCACCAAACCATTTAATTTTTTATGTTATCTCTGATTTTGCAAAACAGACCAACATAACTTTGGTTCATAAATGCACATTACATTTTTTCTAAATTCCTACTAGAAATTTACTTTGAAAAGGGAAATATTTTTGATAGATATTAAGGATGTGAATTTTACTTCAAATTTGAGACATGATAACATTACTGAGTTCATTTTTCATTCTGCTCCTCTGTAAAAGAAGTAATCCTGCAATTCTAGAAGTTGTGAAGTTTTTCAGAAAAAATCTAAGAGGCAAATTATCTTCATGCAGATGTGTCCTGGTTTCAGCTGGGATAGAGTTAATTTTATTCCTAGTAGCTGGTACAGCATTGTGCTTTAGGTTTAGTGTGAGCATAATGATGATAACAGATTGATATTTTAGCTGTTGCCTTAGCAGTGCTTACTCTAAATCAAGGACTTTTCAGTTTCCCTTGCTCTGGCAGTGAGGAGGTGCACCGGGAGCTGGGAGGGAGCACGGCCGGGACAGCAGATCCAAACTGGCCAAGGAGATATTCCATATTATAGCAAATCATGCTCAGTATGTAAACTGGGGGGAGCTGGCTGGGAGCTGCTGATCGCTGCTCAGGAACAGGCTGGGCATCATTCAGAGTGTGGTGAGCAATTGCATTGTGCATCATTTGTTTTTCTTGTGTTTTATTCTTCTCTCTCCTTCTTTTTCACTATTATTACTTTATCTTAATTTATTTCAATTATTAAACTGTTTTTATCTCAACCCATGGGTTTTGTCTTTTTCTAATTCTCCTCCCCATCACACCAGAGGCAGGAGGGAGGCTGGGGGGTAGTGAGTGAGTGGCTGTCTGGTACTTAATTGCCAGCTGGGGTTAAACCACAGCAAGTTGTTTAGATGCAGGCTATGCACATGTATCTGCATTTTTTCTGGAGAAATGACAATTTAATGAAATGGGGTTAATATTTCTTCTTAATCAGACAGACATATCTATGACTCCAGGCAGGTACCACCTCATCCACAGATTTCGTTAGTGTTTTAGCAGTTGAGGGAAGGTTTTAAATAACACTGTTTCCTAATTCAGCAAAATTTGTTTTAGACATTCACTGGCAAGGAAGGCTCTTAACCAAATGAGATTTTTTTGCCTGGGAAAACAAGGATCTCATAATCTCAAATTCTTTGAAATTGAGTTTCCTTTTTTTTAGAGCATCATGGAAAGCAAAGTACAAAATGTTGAGCTGAGAGCACGATGTAACAATAGGAAAAATTCAGGTGTGTAAAACGTTGTGAAAACGCTCTTCCCATTTTCATCCAGCTACCTGTACGTTGCTGGGTTGATGATATGCCTTATCAAAGAGAATTGTTCTTTCATACTTTTCAGAACACCTCTTTCTAAGCTCTGCTCTCCAAGAGGACTGTCTGATGACAGCTCGGTTGAAGCTGTTTAAGCCCTCAGTCTCACAGTCACGTTAGGTATCCCCTCATGTATTCACTCCCACAAAAGATTTAGCATTGGTTCAGAAACTCGAAAGAAAAAAATATTTTAAATCCTTACAAGCTGTACAATGCTTTTTGAAAGTTGTCACTCCTTCTTTCCAACCTTCCCAGTCGCACCATTCAGCTCTTCTTTCCAAGAAATGCACCCACAGTTTATTCCTAGTGATTGAGGTTTAAGCCTTACTAAGGTAGTGAACTTCTTGCTACAATTATTCTTGAAGAAAACCATAACTTTGGTAACATCCCATGTCCAGTTACATAAAAAGTAGAAAAAAAATCTGACAGACGTCTGTGTCTGAAATTAGTAATCCTTTCGTCCTATTAATTTGAAGACCAAGGATACTACTTGTTTTAATAAATTCACTTTAGGTCAGGAAACATAATTCTTTGAATTTAAAATATTTTGGCATTTAGATCAAAGATGCTTGCTGGAAGCAGCTGTATGTCTTTTTATGACTATTTTTGTTTTCAATGGCATTTAATGAACAATGACTGGGACAAAGACACAAGAAAGGGAATAAAATGAAACAGATGAAAGAGTCTCTACTGGAATGACACCAGTATAGACTTGAAGCAGGTAATTTAGTTTAGGCACACTTGCATGGTTTGCTTAGCTGAGCAGAACAAACAATCAGATAAGCTGGCTGGAGCATATTCACAGGCTTTCATTGGAACAATATAAAAAAATGCCTGTTCCACTGAGTGTGCTGAACACTGACCCCAAGACATGGAACAAACAGAAAGTATGATTTATTATAGCATTTATATTACAGAGAATAGTATATCAAGGAGCAGCAGTGGAAAAATGCTTTTTGATCATCTTGTAGTTCATCTTTTTCTCTCTTCCATCATTGGAAAAGAAATAAAACTGTGTCATTGACCTACAGGTTCCAGGTTTCCAGTAGCGCAACATAAGCTGTAAAACATGCTCTAATCTGCTGTTTCTGTTTGTGTGCAAACTCAAGTTGAGTAGTTTTTCACATTCTCTGGGCTAAAGCAGTAAAAAAAGAAAACAAGAGAAAGCAGTGCCTGGCAGGCAATTGGTCCAAATGGATCACATACACTTTTATTGGATGTGCTGGATATGCTGATAGAATAGCCCAGAAAGATAAATTATGTATGAATAAAATTCTGTGATGTCTGTTGTCATGTCTGTTTCTCAGAAAGTACATAAACACTTTTTTTCCACTGGCATGCATATATCAGATATCCAAACGTGACTTAACATCATGTCTTATGGTGGAATAGGTGTAAAACAGGGCTGCAACGTGAGTTATTACACCATGTATCCCCTATGACAGACACATGCATACAAGAAGCATGTTTATATCTACACCATGGATTATTTTCAGTCATGGGCCTTCCAAAGCTTTAGGACTTCTACAGTTGCTGTAGAAAAGCTCAGCAGCTCTGGAAGTGATTTTTTTGTTTTGACAGATCACATAGCTATTCCTTCTCTGTACTGATGAGAAGATCCACCTGTGGTCTTTATTTGCCAACATGAAACATTAGCCGATGAGAGATGCTACATACCAGGCTAAAATATAACACCAAGACATGATATCTGCAACAAAATTATTTGCTTATTAAAATCTTCCTTATTTGGAATTTGTATGATAGATACCAAGCCCTTCCGATATATACTTGATACATGCGTCATATTCAGTGTAACCACAGACTAGCAGGTATGTCTAAAATCTCCGCCTGTTTCTGTTTTTCCAAGTGTACTCAGCAATTCTACTTTCATCTTCACCTTTCAAACAATGTTCCTTCCACAGTCAGAGTATTTTTGTACAGCAGAACTGATATTGTTTCTCATGATTAAAGAAATACAGAATCTAACTAATTCTCACAATATGAATCATCTACTACGGATTTTCCTTTTATCTTCAAGTGTTAGAGCAACCCAAAATAAATCCCTCAGAAATGCAAGTGAACAGAGCTATTTCTAGCTAAAGTCTGCCCTTGAAAAACAAAATTTTGTTCAGGCTCCGGCTATGCTCCAAAATCATCTATGACTGACATTTATTTTAAGTGGTTTGTCTAAGATGGAAGGCCAGACAGTGATTGTTAATCACATTCCAGAAAGTATTATTGACCTTACAAAAAGTTATTCATGGATGAATAGTTTTAAAAGTTGCTAATAGCAAAAAAAGAAAGAAAATCCAAATGCAATCTCTCTTAAATCTCAAGTTTTCTCTTGATCTCCATGACATGGTGTAAAAAGTAGGTATAAAAATTTTATTTTATCCATCCTAGTCCTGCCTCCATTTTCCTCACCTTGATTCAATTGCTGTCATTCCATGCCATTAAAAAAATGTTGATTGTTGAAGGGACCAGAAGGTTTCACATGGTGTTTGTGAAAGAGTCAGACACACTACATGCTAGTACATGCACATTTATATATATATATATATATATACACACACACACACATATATTACCAGTAGATGCTGCAGACATAAAATGTCTGCTGAGCTTAGCAGGTCCAGTTCAGTCAATGCATGCACTCTGCAAAACCATAGCTCTGGAAGCTTTACAAGGAAAATGCCAGGCCAGGTCAGATGGGGCTCAGTTCAGTCTGTCCTGCCTTCATTACCTACCAGACACCAGACTTTTGACAAACTCCACTGTCAAAACTGCCTTTTTTTTCAACCTATCTAACTTTATCACTGGCCACTATGAGCTGCTCCTTGACTCCTTTTTGTCCAGCTTAGCAATTAATGTCTTTGCCACCACAGTCCCTGCCCCCAACTCCACTTCAATATGCATTTCCCAATTCATCCTTCGACTCTCATCCCAATTCCCATTAAAGTACCAGCATTCACATTCCTAACTTTTTTTTTGTCTTTTACCACTTACTAAATGTTCGATGAGCAACACAAAGACTTTCCAAAGCATTCATTCACGCTGACTTTACAATGAAAGACAGTACAGAATCAACTTTATAAGTGCAATTAATGCTGAGCACACTGAAATACCTACAGCTGGTATTCTGAACACTTTTCTTTTGGCACCTCTGATTTTTTATGTGTAAAAAAGTCATGGATGCCATTAGGGAAAATCCAAAAAGCAGTTTTCTTCTACATTTTTGTCACTTTACATGCCCCAGTAACTTGGCTTGACACTAATTCTGTTAAAACCCTTAACACTCATTTTCCATTGGTTCAAATAAGTATTTTTTACACCATCAAGTTTTTTTTGTTTTGCATCATTTGCTGGTTTGCTTCTCTTTCCCCTGTAGCTTTAATTCTGGTCAATATTGGCCTACTCTGGAAAATTCTCTCATTCTCTCCCACACAGGCATGGGAGTACCAACTTTTTCTGTTCTATTTAGTACTGACAGGTGCTGCTTATGTTATATAAAGCAATACCATAAAAAGGGTATCCACACATGTGGATCCCTGATACTCCTATGGGAAGTAGTTGTACAGTTCTTGCTGCCTAAGCCGACTTGAATACCCCTGCAAAGCACTGCTAGGTGGGAAGGAATTCTTATTTATCAAGGATAAGGACAGATCTGAAGAGCTTTACAACAGGGAAGGCTTTCTAGGAACATACGTGGCAGCTGATGGCATTTCTAGCACATGTCTACGGCTGAGATCTCCTTTCTAGGAAAAAACACCTCGCTGCAGTTACTATCATTATGTCCTGGCAAAAAGCTACAACAAATTTTCTTTTCAGGCTCTTATTTGGTGTGACATTGTTGACTACTGCTTGATTATATATGTAAATAAAGCAGTGGCCATTACCTTTCTATGATGATGTTGCTCTGAGTTAATGATGAAGAGGGACACGGAGAGGCTGTGGGACATGTCAGTGTTAATGAAGATTTATTCAGTAGTGACATTTGATCAAATCTTCCTGGCAAAGTCTTAGGTTTCATTAGTTAAAGATGTAAAGCAGTCTGTCTGATTAAAGGGAGAAAAAGCAGTGGGGAGCTCACATAAATTACTACAGCTCAATTAGGTGCAGACAGTTTAGTGAGTGCTTATTACCAGTAGAAAGGAAGATTTTCCAATTAGATTAAAAGGTTTTGAAAACAACTCTTATAGTGCACAGTGATTTAGACCCATTGCTGGAATAATACATTGTGAGAAGCTGCATTGATTAAAAGTAAGCTGGTAAGTTATCTGCATTGCTTCACTGTTTATCAATGGATCCCCTGCTGCCTAGGTACAATTTACCTCACAAGATCAATGTCTGGACTTGGCTAATTTTCTCCTGGCTGAAGATTTATACAGATGTAAAGGGCATCTACATCATGTCTGAAAATACTGAGGAGATTTATTCAGGATGATCATCAAGGAAGTGAAGTTGTATCAATCACCAGAAGTATACCCTGGCCATGCTGTGCCCTTCAGGCTGGCATCCCTGCAGCAAAGCTGGATTTAAAGACAAGACATTTTAATCAGAAAGGAACTTCGTTCCAATGAGGTTCCCCAGGCTCATTGTGAAAATTGAAAAGGCATTAAAACAAAAGTGGAAGTATACAGTGCTCAGACAGTGATCAGCCAATGTTTCTGACAAATGATTGAAGGTACTCGGTGTACAGTGCAAGCCTGTGATTCATGAATCCCAATGTCCAACAGTGCAGAATGTGACTTCCAGCAGTGCTGAGCTAGCTGGAGTCCAGGTCTGCTTTGCCAAAGGATTTTTGGATATGAGCTGTGAAAGGTAGGGGGTCATTGTCCATGGCTCTGAATGACTGATTGATTCCCATGCGGAATGGCATGGGGAAGGCAGGGGAAAAGGAGCAAAGGAAAAGAAAATGAATGATATTTAAATTCTTTATGCTCTTACTGTGCCCTTCAGATCACATGAAGGCCTGCAGCTGCTTCTAATCCGTCTCCCAGAATTGTCTATTGTGAAGACTGGAGGAACTGAGACCAACAAATAGAGAAATAAATAAAATAATTCTAGTTTTAAAAGCTTAATTCAATAATTACAGCGTTCCACGTGGATATCTTCTTCTACCTTGTATGCAAATAGGACTCAAAAGAATCCAAAATTACAATATCAAACTTTCATATCTTTCTTTCTTTCCCCTGCACACTTGCACATGCAGCATTTCTCCTCTGTTAATGCAGGTCTGCAAAGTTTAAATTTAAATCAATGCCATCAGAGATGCTGACACTGCCATGAAAGCAGAACTGAGCCCCTCCTTTTGGTTCTAACAATAAGCCACTTGGGATTCAGAAAAGTGCATAGGAGTGGTGGCGAGGGGGAAGGAACTATGGCATAGTGACTTCCACAGAAAAAATGAAAGTCTGGTATGCAGGGGCTATCGTCCTTCATGGCACTAACATGCTACACTTTCTCCAAATACACAGAAAAATTCATTCTCCCCCTAAAAGCTTCTTCATATTTACAGGCAGGATAGGCACTTCTGTATTAACATTTTTTGGTGTACAAAAACCTAATTTCAACACAGATGTGTGAGTACAGACTGTCAAACGAACGGCCCACAACAAAACATTCCTTTTTAAAATAATGGTTCAAAGAAGCTACAACTGTGGGGTACTTACTCACCTGAATAATCCCATAGTCTTATGTTCATGTGCTCACTGTGTACTTCTAAATTACACATTTGAGCCCCAAAAGTCTTAGTTCTTAACTCACAATGAGCAGAGTTCAAGCAGTCCATATTCAAACCGCTTTGTCGTGTACAGTTGAGCCACAAAGCTTTCTTTGGGGATTCTTCTCTACATTTCAGCAAATATCACTACCCTCACCATAAATACACCTCACCAAAACAACCACCAAATCAGAAGACATTTTTCAAACAAATAAAAGCACATTCAAATCCCTCCAGGCACCCCAGATATTACCACTTACTTTACCATATTGAATAACTGCTCATGAATAAAGCACTGATATTCTTCATAAAGTAAACATTACACTGCTGTTGGTTAGAAAAACTGAGCTTTTGGTTAATTTTCTTTATAATTGGAAGGGCTTGTCATTTAAGGAAACAATTAACATTTTTTACAAGCAACAAGATTGTGAATGACACCTTCTATTACACTAAATATGTTTAATTATGATTTATTGGCACATAGCAACCTCTTGTAACATTGCAGGCCAACATTCATTTTTGCTTAATTAAACTCATTATAACAACACGTTGCTACATAGAGGCGAAAAAAAAACCAAAATAAAGAAACAGAAAAAAGCCCATATTTCATAATTAACTGTTCAGAATTAAGGTCATAGGGTAATTACGCAGCAGATTTCCTGGTATTAAACTGCTACATTTACTAATAGGAAAAATATCTGGCAAATACGTAGATATCAGAAGAGAACTCAGGCTTTTGGTCTTAGCTATGGAATTGAAACATTCTTGAAGCTTAGTCATGTCTTGGGACAAAGGCAACAGCATCCTGCACTGCTCAGGTTGTTTATTGACTTTTCCCTAGTACAATTTCCTGTGTCATCTTAACTGCTCCCTTCCAAAAAAAAACAAATCCAAAGGAAAAAAAACCTTTTTTATTAGAGGCTATACACAGCAATGGTAGCAGCTGCATTTGCCCCCCGAATTGGTGACAGTGCATTTTACTACATTTTTTTAAAAATTCAGTGGTAAAGAAGGTTAAATATAGGAGAGAAGGATTTGAATTATAAATCCTCAATATACCTAGATCCTTCTAAAATTATATCTAAGTAATTTCAAAGGAGAATAAAATCTCAGAACCCAATTTTTTTCTGAAATGTAGTGTGACACATTATTTTTTTTAAATTTACCAGCCTTGTGGTTTGACGTAATTCACACAAAGTATTTAATAGGGACATGGTCAAAATCATGTGGGAAACCCATGTGCCCAGATCCGCTTCTTTCTAATAGGATTTACTTAGGCAACTCCTGGATGGAGATTAAAACTTCACCCTGCACACAAACCCTTTCCACTCTGCTGTTAATCACGAGGTCAGAGCTAAACTGCAGCCTGTCAGAACTCCTAATGGCCATGGTTTACGCATCGTAGCTGGTTGCTTGCTCAGCAGCAGCCTGGGCTATCTGGAGGCCAAAGATAAGTGCTCAGGGATTACCTTTAAAACAATCCGCCCAGCTCTTTTGTCACTAAGAGCAGAAAGTGGGGAAAAATGGAGCTCTAATCCTTGCTTTTGTGGACTGACCAATTTTTAGCAATTGAGGATTCAGGAAAAAGCCCTTGAAAATCAGTATCAAAGCTCAGCCAAAGTGCTGCGGCTGTTACAAGGTCAGGATGTCTAGTTCAACTCCCTCCCCTCTCCCTCAAATAGCCTTTTTGGCTATTTTACTCCTGTTCAGGCTAGAAGAGTTTGTACCGTGGGTGTAGGTTTTGCTTGTTTGTTTAAATAAAGTAATCCATAACAAACACTTTCAGTCCTGACTGTTGCCATCATGCGCAGGTAGAATCATGGAATCACAGAATTATTAAGGTTGGAAAAGACCTCTAAGTTCATTGAGCCTGACCATTAACCCAGCACTGCCAAGTTCACCATTAAACTATCCATAAGCACCACATCTACACAACTTCTAAACACATCTGGTGATGGTGACTCCACCACTTCCCTGGACAGCCTGTTGCAATGCTTGGTCAGCCTTTCTGTGAAGGAATTTTTTTCCTAGTAACCAATCTAAACCTCCCCTGGTGCAATCTGAGGCCATTTTGTCCAATTGCTTTTTAACTGGGAGAAGAGACGGGTCCCCACCTGGCTACAACCTCCTTTCAGGCAGTTGTAGAGAGAAATAAAGTCTCCCCTGGGCTTCTTTTGCACTGTTGGCCCATGACTTCCATGGAGCAATGGAGAACAGGCAGCTCAGAGTGGAAACAGCTGTGCACGGCCCACCAGCGGCCATGTAGCCCTCCAGACTAACAGGTTATTCATGGTGTTGAGCTTCAGACTCCTGAGCCCTTGTTACCCACAGCTCCAGTCACTGCCCCAAATTTAAAGGATCATTGCTGAAAAAAAACTGCTGTAAAGGCAGTGTTTTAATTTATCAAAGGTGAAGACTCTCAGAAATGGTCTGACTTGGTTTCACCCCTTCAAAAAATGAAATGTTGCAGTTTGGTTTTGAACATTTGTCTCTCAAAAAGGAATTCATAAGATATACGGGTACAATCAGGACGGTAGGTTCTGTAGAATCATCACATCCACTAGTCAGAGCTGGTTTCCATAAAACCTGTTAATTTTTCCACAATGGGCCAGTATCTCTCAGGGGCCATAAAATACTGTGCTTCATACTCTTCAGTGCTCTAAAAATACAGAAGCAGAAGAATACAGATCTCTCCACACTCAACAGACCAGGAATTAATCAAGCAGATTAATTATTATTTTACCTTGCAATTTATTCCAAGGTATTAGCAAATATTAGCTGTAACTTGCATTTGCTTTTCATTTTAAAACTTTGAAAAAAAAAAAAGAAAAAGTTACTGTGTTAAGTCTAGATGAAAGAAATAAAGAATGAACAAAAATTTTCCTCTTCTTCTGTTGGATTACCTGAAAAATCCTCAAACAAATGCACATTCATTCTAGGAACCCAACTGTGTTCTTAAAACACCAAAGAAGATGTGATAAGAACATAAACAAACAAAAACCCCAAACAACCAAGAAAAGGCAAGCACAGAGGAATTAAAAGGATAGCATCCAGTCAAACACACAGTATCCAGCATACCACCCCGGAGTGAGAAACTCCTAGGGAACTTTTAATGATCGAACAAGTTACACTTGCTTATGCACTTAATTGAAGAGAGCTACATCTGCTGAGAAAACAACCAGCACACCTGGGCTTCAACTCCGAACCCACACATTGCACATTTTAAATTCAAAGCTCTGCCTGCAGCATGGTTTGTATACACTCTGTCTTGTTCATATGTACAACTGTGGCTTGCACACATTTTCCCTGCAGACTTAAAACTGCAGGGAGAAGGCACAGACCGACCCCATACCAGTTCTGCAAAGAAAATCAAACCTTGACTTACCGCCTTGAAAGGCTGCAAGGTCTGCTGAATGCCCTGTTGTATTTCTTATCCTGGAAGAACTCTCCAGGTTAATGAGCAAACACCAGCCCGCCCTAAATGTCACCTCTAAACCAGGAAGGGCTTACTCAGTTCTGTCACGGGGGAACAAGCTTATTGTGGAGCAGTGCACACTGCTTCTTGCAGGTGCTATGGCTGCATCTGCCATGCGTGTATGGAAATGTCACAGGCTGTTCTCTCTCCTGCCACAACTGCACATACACCATCAGCACTGACACGGGTTTTTTTTATAACTTTAGCCACAACAGACAAATGTGCAAGCAAATGAGCAATTGCAAACATAATTGTTATGTATTTTTTTTACCTGATCTTTTGCTATGAGTGTCCTGAGCTGCTCCATTCTCAATTTTCAAACTTAGTCACCACAGCAAGAACAAAGATTGTCTCTGACGGGAACACCAACAGCTTGTATTGCCAGTCAAGATGCTTTTCAGGATATAAAAAAGGAAGAAATAGCTCAGATATTTAAATTTTACAAGGAATTATTAATTCTGCATGGCAGTTAATTATTATAACATTTTATATAATTATACCAGCTCCTATTAAAATAAAAGGGATGACGACACCAGCCCCTTAAGTCTTAGCACAGATTTTATGACAAAATATCTTCTCTTCCAACCTCACAACACCAGAACCTATCACTAACACCTTTGGAAGCTGTTGTACTAAGAAATTTGTGTGCTGCTTTTTTCTTTGTGGTGCTTAATATAACAGAAGTCTTTACAATCAAGTCAGGTATGCTCAGAACTTCAAAGAAACATGTTTCAGATTAGTGAAGCAGAACAAACCCAAAATTACTTATTCCAAACCAATGCCTGATTAGAATACTTTTCGCCTAAGAGCTGTGCTGTGCTGTGTGTTATTTAGCTACCTTATAAATACCTTATAAATTACCTGCACTAATCTTCATACAGATCTTTTCTTTTTTCTTTTAGAAACAAAAGATCAATGTTTTTCATCAGTGTTCTGCTTTCAAAAATGTTTCAAAACACGCTTTCATGGCTGCAGAGCTTTGTTCCCTATTTGGATGTGTTGATTAAATGGACTTCACAAATAATTTTGTGCTATGAATTTTGCAGAGCTATGATTGTTGAGAATGATTTTGTAGTCAGAAGAGTCGTAGTAGCTGAGCACGGACCTTATTAGCTTGCAATAAAAAAGATGTTACCAATGACTACAGTGAATTTAAGTCACTTTATTGCTGGGTAATGCAATGATACATTGTAGAATGCTTTTTAATTCTCAGTTAGCTCTCAGTGTTTTGCTAAAACCTGCAGCTTACATCTTTTCAGCACACACAGAAAGTAAGTTTTACATCTGCTCTCATAATTAGCAGAATTAGCAAATTTTTTTCCCTTTTCAAAAGTTCTTATTTATTAAAGGTTTCTTTTTTCTCTTGGCTCTATCCCACATCAAATATCAATATGAAAATTATGGAACAGCAAGATTTAAGAACTTACTGTCTATCTTGTGGGTGCCCCATTCCAGAAGACTCTGGAGCTTTTTTCATGATTAGGTGGTTAATCTTTTTTGTCCTTCTTTTCAGTTGTTCAGTAAAATGTCTCAAGCACTTCTAAGGAGTGGTAACAGTGACAATAAAGATGGAGAAAAGCAACTCCAGCTACATTGCTTTAAATTACATTATGTAGATCAGCTCCTCTGCGTATTCCATGAAAAATATTCTCCATTACTTTTACAAGGTGTGGGATATTGTTTTCAGTGTAGATAATTAGTGTGATAAGAGTCAGAAATATATGTAATATAGCTTTGGCAGTCTGAGAATTCTCTTATTCCAGCAATCCCATTTTGAGATTTTTCCAATACTGGAAATTTGTGAGCTAACAAATCCTGAAAACACACTGCCTGGACTTCCAAATTATTGTGGTTTATTTTGTTTGTTTGCTTATGTTTTAATTATTTAAATTCCAATATTTGAACTGCCAGTATCCTGAGGATTGCATAAATGAAACCTGATGCTTTTTTTTTTCTTGGTACAGTACCACAATGCCATATTTTAAGTTTAGTATTTTGCAAAACACAAGAAAAACTCTGATTAAAGTAAAGTGGGGAGCAATAACATACCATTATTTGGCATTGCACAATAGCACAGGCTGTCCCTGTCATTATCCACCAACAAAATCAATTTTTTTTTTTTACTTTTTGTACTTTCTACCCTCTTTAATAAACACAGTGAAAAAAATGAGTAGTAGTAAGTAATGATTCCACTATTCTTCCCTTTGTCTAGGTTTACCCTGTTTGCCTGGTTTAGAAGGATGATACAATAGATCTCTTTGGAAATACCCTTCCCTTCACCAGGATTGTGTTTGTCACCAGGGATGAACCTGGTTTTTATAGCAAGGAAGTCTTTGCCTGTGGCCAAGTAATGGTACTTGTAGGTCACACCTTCCAACCATGGTGCATTTAGACCCTGGTTCCTACAACAGCAGGAGCTCCCTCAGTTGCCTGGGGGCTCTCCTTGGAGGTGTGGGGGAACAGAACAAGTGTGACTCCTTGAACTCACCAGGGTGATGGGAGATGTCATTATTTAGCAAAGTAAAATCTACTTATGAGTGTGGTTATCAACATCATTCCAACAAAATGTGAGCAGGTGGGTGGCTGAATAAATTCCATAACTACAGAACCAGATATGGAAAACTCTGTACCTCATTCTGCTGCATTCATCATGCCCCGTCCCTGGAGCTGTGCAAGGCCAGGTTAGATGGAGCTCTGAACAACCTGATCTAGTGAATTGCATCCCTGCCCATGGCAGGGAGGTTGGAACTAGAGAGTGGTTAAGGTTACTTCCAACCCAAACCATTCTACAGTTCTGTGATTCTGCTCTCCAAGATGTGAATCCCTCACGAGGGCTCTAGGGGTGCTGAGGACCACCCCTAAAAGAAAGGGACTAAGGAAGTGTTTCCTCTGCTTAAAGGCCGTACAGCTTTCAGCTTGGAAAGAACAATACAGGTTTTCCTTTCTTTTTTCTATACCTATGACGGACTTGTCAGCTCTGTTGGGTCAGTCTGCCTGTAAATTAATTTCTCATGCCGAAGACAGAGGGCCAACGCTTCCGCATTGTGCAGAATTATGAAGTTACACAATTTCTTGGTTACATAGGAAAGAATCAGAAGAAAAATCTAATGCTTGTACTTCTGTTTGTCCTGTGAGAATAGAGGAGTATGGCACCCAATAAGGAAGAACAGATGTGTGCTAGGAAGGAAAAAGTTTAGAACAAAGAAAAATCCTTGCAACAGTCTTCCTTTACCAGGAAACTATAAGAAAAGCTATTTTGAGCAGCTGGGGAAGATCACCATGAAAGGAATTTCTCCTTTGGAAGGAGCTTTCAGCTTGTCCCTGTCAGTATTGTACTAATACTGGATTAAATTCTGTGTGAAAAAAGAGAATTATTCACTAAATATAACTTTAACCTGAATTGAAGAAATTATTTCAAATCCTTTCTAGCTCATTATAAAGAAAATTCTTTAATGTCAAATTGCATCCAAGAGATTTATCCAGCTACTGTAGGTAATTAGTGAACCATATCAAGATCTTTATGTATTAGGCTTAGCTGTACATCCTTACTTTGCTGTTACTAGCCATCATAAAATTAGCAGAATGTATCTAGTGGACCACAAAATAGAGATGTTAGCTTGAACATGTCTGTAGTCAACAGTTAGAGAAGAACTACTACTGCTGAAGCAATTTTGAGAATTCAGAGAAGAAATTCAAAACAAAACATTTATTGTGGTTTAAAAGGTTAAAGGTTAGTTCGTACATTTGAATGTTTTCACAGCCTTCATATTCAGAATCTTGAACTCATAGTCATCCGTTCCAGTTCACATCCCATTTACATCCTTTAACAAACTTCATGTGCTCACTGTCTTTCCTTGTGATTCCTCAACATGCAGAGTGGCATAAGTTTGGTGCCAGGAAAGGAAGTGACATTAATCTGAGGTTCAGCTGACAGGCCAGTGATGCTGAATGCATCTCATAACCACTGAAATTTGCAAACATTAGATGAAAAGTCACAGGAACAATTCAAACCTTCTCTTCTTTAAAATGCAATATGGATTTTCACCAATAATAAAGACAGGATGGCATAATCAAGTTGCCTTAAAAAAGAAAAAAATGTGTAAATTGTTAAGGAAATATTTTCAATTAATATGGGTGGAGAGGAGACATTACCAGTATCAATGTATCCAAAGATTTTACAAAAAGGTAAAAAAAAGTAGAAAACCTTCCTGCAGGATTCTAATAGAACAGAAGTCTAAAACAGTTCAAGAAACTTAACAGTATGCTGCATAACAGATAGTTCTAAGAGAAACATTTGCTGTTTGGGAAGCAAGTATTAAACATGGAGAAGCCTGTCTTCTCTATTTTATTTGCACGTGACTTTTCAGATCCTCTAACAGACATCCACAGAAAGAAAACACCTGAAACTAAATAGATGTTTTTACCCATCTCTGCAACAGCGATAGTTTTTTAGGTAAAAGGCAAGAATTCTAATTTGAAAACAAATCTAAAATGTATTTCAACAAATATCATCCCTTCTGTGTGCAGATATGAATATACAGAGGTGGGGAATTGTGAGTACATTACTTGTTTCTGCACCATACAAAATAAAGGCATTCACTTGTCTAGTCAGACAAGTGAAATCAGAGTGACAATATTTCTCTTTCTGGACAGTATGCTAGCAAATACAATAATCTGTTTTGAAATTCCAGATAGTATTACTCACAGTAGGGAGAGAGAGGATCATGACAGACTGCCTCATTTTTTTGCAAAAGTACTCTTCCTCTGAGTGACATCAGGATTCTGTAAATTAACATTAAATGTTCTCTTGAGGCTGGCATCATTGAGCAATGAGCTGTCAATATACAAATTTAAAAGTACCATGTTATAAATACAGTAGATGGATCAGGATGTGGCAGACACAACAGAAAACTCTACAATAATCTTGATTTTATCATTCCTTGACAAACTGCTGTGCAGAAGGGAATACATATATCCATTGCACACACACATTCCTAATCCTTCTGTAAGAAGAAACATTAAAAATCGCTCACTGTAGTTGTTATTATTTACTGTACTGTGCTGCTTAGGATTTTAAATAGTCAAGTTTTAAACAGTGCTGGAAAATGCAGAAGCTTGGTATTTCTGAAATTCAGATACCGTTTATTTATGTACCTAAATAAGTATTCAGGACCCTATCACATAGATCCTCTTTGAAAACCCTGAACCCTAGAGGTGATGCTTCAGGCATGAGTTAGGGGACATAGGGGCTAGAGTGAACCATAAGGAAGAATGATGGTTTTCTCAAAGGAAAAGTAGAATAGAAGAGACAGAAAAAGTAGCACTTTACTACAAACACTGTAACCCACCTTCCAGAAAGGTGCTAGCCTCATGGCGACTTTTCCCCTGAGAAGGGAATGCGAAATATAATCTGCCAGCAAAATTCAGGGGAACAGTGAAAAACACTGTGTGATACTTTCCTACACAACAGAGGAAAACCCACTGCTTTTGCAGCATCCTTAAGGCCCCCCACAGTCCTCCTATATCCAGATTTGCCTGTGAAATGACCTCAGACCTGAGTACACCAGTGTGCTGCCTTGCTGTCTCCATACAGTTTCTCAGTTTTTTTCCCTACCGTGGCTGTGTCTATGTACGTTGCTGTAATTGAAAGTAGGAATATGTAATTCAGCTACAAATGGCTTCAGTAAATCACCCTAAAATTTTACAGTTGGGAAGGGAAAGGGGGAGAAGAAAAGGAGAGAGCTTCCACTAAACAAGCTTTAGGAGAATGCTCAAAATGGTAAATGTTTCTGAAGGAAACATGAGGAAACATGAAGAAACAAAGATTTGTGTAGTCATTGCAGGATTGTGTGGGAGCACAAAGGATCTGGATAATATGAAGTAGCAAAGTACTGCAGGATTAGGCCCTAAGCATCTTCCTACCTCCTCAAGGAATTTCCTTTCTAAGGAATTACAGGCTATAAGCTCTAAGTGTACATTCACGTTTTTCTCTAATGTTGAAGTAGCCAAGACAGTAACAGCATGGCCCAGAGGTCACACAGGACACTAAACCACTAAATAAAGGGGTTTCTTTATTTGCTGTGAAATGGAAATACCTCTACTGCTAAGGAGAATCAAGGAACTTTTAGATCATGCTAGGAACAAAGCTTCATCTCTCTGACAATTGAGTGCTTGGCCCCATTAAGAGGGTTATCAATCAGGAAAGATGCCAGTTATGGTGTTTCTTGGGATACAAACACCTTTCCAATAGGAAGTTGACTAAGAGCAGCAGTTCATTTTACATAGGTCACTGACCAAGCTTTAGATAGCAATGAGTTTTAGTCACTACCAGCCTGAGACAGATGACCCAGGGACCTGGAGGTGAAAAGATTTGGATTACATTACCAGTCCTCTGATCCACCCTGTCCCTTGAATATCTAGCTCCATTTCTACACTTACATGCTGTGCAATTTGGTGTGCTACCTATATACATCTTGTTTAGCATAACTTGCTTAGTGTTAGCGGTTAAATTGGCCAAACCTTAGTCCACAAACTGGGAATGTTCACCTAGGCCTGTTAAACTTGTACTGAGTGAAGTAAAAGTTCCAGCCACGGAAGCTACACTCAGCAACAGAAGCTGCAGCCTTAGAGTGAAGAAAAGAAACAGCCCACCTAGGGAAAGTCAAAGGACCCAGTGAGGAAGAGGAAGAACCCAAGCCTTATACTACCACTGGTCTGAGCTCCTGCAGGAAGGGTGGGGAATTCAGATTGCAAGGGTATAATTGCCCAGGGATTTCTTTGTTCAAGGTCCCAACTTGACCTATAGCATTATAAGTGAAAAGGACTTTATAGAAGAATCTCTTTTCTGTTTTGGGATTCAGCAGAAACCTACAGTCGAACCCTGCTACGGTGGCTGGCCTGCATAATTTCCATAACATATAGAGGGTCAGCCACTACAGACACACAATATGAAATGGCATTCAATAGGCAATCACCATGTATTTGGGTCAGGTTTACTTAGCTCTTGCCATTGATTATATTAAATGCAATAATTCTCTGAAGAAATTGAACCCCTTTGCGTACTAAAGCATTATTAGAATTTTTTATTTCTGGCTATATAGCAATTCGTCTGCGGGCAAAACGCTTACGACAAAAAGAATTTATAATAAAGCAAAATGTCTATATTAAATAAAAAATGAAAAATAGAGAAAAAAAGAGAATAGTCTTAATTACATCTTTGAATCTCCAAAGATAAGAGATGAAAAAAAATCTCAGGCATACGAGGAAAAGATCTAGTTAATGTTTTGCTTCAGACTCCTGTTAAAAAAATCATAATTTGTTTTTGGAAAAATGAGAATAACATTTTTTCTTTTATTTCTCAGCCAAAAATATATAGCACTGTCTGAGGGTTTTTAACTTATTTGAAGATATTTTCCTTAATAATACTTCCTTTAAAGATATTTCACTGCTTTAGCTGATACCATTTTGCCATTTTCAAGCCTAGTTTCTAGCAATCAGTTTTACAGATTTAATTTCTTCTTGTTCAAGTGTCTATCTGTAATCACACTTCCATTTTCATGACTGGGCCTCTTAAAAAACACAACAGAAAACAGAGCTTTTCCTCTATCCGCTGCTGATAGCAAAGTAGTAGAGCTGGTAGTATCAACAACCACCCATGACACACTTTATTCTCTTTCCCTCTAGCCACTCTAACTGGTTATCCTCACAGGATGCTGATATTCGTGTGATAAACCATGATTTTTTTTGTATGAAACATGTCCATGTTTTAGACCAATAGACCAAAAGATGGTCCTTTTGATGAAAGAATTGGTGAAAACACCTAATCTCTTCTTTAATTGAAGGTAAAACAGCTGTAAACCCAGGAAAAAGACAATATTCCAAAGAGTACATCTGCTGAATTATCAGTCTTCTAATACAAACATACAATACATGGACACATACAAACTTACTGCATACTCACATCTTTATGGAAAAATAAATAGAGGCATATTTAAATATAGTTACTAAATTCACACAGCTCTCAGCCCTGTAAGCAGATACTGTCTCCATCACTCAAGATCTATTTGTACTATGAAATACTGTACCTATGGGCTTTGAAAACACAGCTCACAATATAATTTTTTTTGATATTTCTGAGCCAAGTGTAAATTCTCCCATTTTTATAAGCACATGTACTCTAATCAACTACTTAACTACATCTTCATCAGCTGCTGAGATAATTTCTTGAGTGCATACAATAAAAGGATTACACACATTAAATTAATATAGAATTGACGATGGCTTTATACATGAAATTACTGAAGGGTTCAGTTTTTCAGAATTTACTCCTACATGTATCTTTTATTTCCACAACTTCTTAAAGAAACAATGTGCAATGAATACTTGTGCCAATACTCATTTACATTAGGAGCTCTCATTTTTGTGAAGTTAAATGAAAATCTCTATAAATATTTCAAAGGCCTATCTCTGCTACTAAGGTGTAATTCATATTTTTTTATCATAAAGGCATCACAACCTATTATAATAATGAACTGCTTATCAGTGTAAATAAATATCTGAAGGGAGGGTGCCAAGAGGATGGAGCCAGGCTCCTCTTGGTGATACCAGGCAATGGGATGAGAGGCAACAGGCACAAACAGAAACACAAAATTCTGTCTGAACATGTGGAAGAACTTTACTGTGAGGGTGACAGAGCCCTGGAACAGGTTGCCCAGAGAGGTTGCGGAGTCTCCTTCTCTGGGGATATTCAAAAGTCATCTGGATGCAATCCTGTGCCACGTGCTCTAGGATGACCCTGCTTGAGCAGGAAGGTTGGACCTGATGGCTTGCTGTGGTCCCTTCCAATCTGACCCATTTGGTGACTGTGATTTTGGGGAAAGACTCCTCAAGGGTAAAAACCACAGTTACAATAGGTTCAATAAGTGTTCCAGACTTGACATTGGGAATTATTGTCATGTTCTTTAAAAAAAAAATTAGAGGATTTGAGTGGAAAAGGGGCTGGTTGTAGTGAGCTTGAAGGGTACAGCAGGACATTCCGGAGACCATTAGGGCAAATTTGTGCTTAAACAGTCAGTTTAATGGCCAGGTAAGAGGTGCACTAAAAAAGATAAATACATGACTACAGGTAAATCAAATGGCACTACTACATTCTATATGTAAGATATTCAGAGGATGCAGAAAAGAAACCTTGAGTCTTTTTTACTCTTACGTGCTTTAACTCTATATTTTACTTTTAAACCACTTTACACTACTTTGGCAGAAGAAAGCCCTTTGAAAACTCTCCAGAACATAGACAGGAATTCTAAACTGTGGCAGACATATCCTTACAGATTACTTACAATTTTTAAAGTTTTGGAGAACGATAAAAGAGCTTGCAAACCTGATCTGGAAACACCTGTGATTTCAACATGGTCATTGAAGCAACTTTAGGCTTTGAACTCCTGTAACCTGTCTATCAGCAACATTTTTCACCAAGTTTCATTCACAGCCACGTTGCTGAATATGGGTTGAGCTGTGGAACTGCGTGTCGATCACTTCTCAACTACAATGGCATCGAATATGAGAATTTTTTGGTGTTGATTTGCATTGGAATCATGTACAAAGTGCACAGTTTGTGAATACAAACTCAAAAGAAATTGTAGTGCTTCTGTAGACAAGTGTGGTTTAGCAAACATTGCATTTTACTTAAAACTCAAGAGAAAAAATATAGCCCAAAGAAAATTCATGGAGGTATTCTCATTTTGAGTATTTTCTAGAAGTTTCAGTGAAAATAGAGGCTGACTTCTTTTACATGCAAAAGAAATTCCACTTTACTGAAATGGTATTTATTACGCATAAAGTATATCTTGAAAAAGGTCTTGCTTGCTTCTTTATACTACTTTTTTTTGTTATTTCCAATTGTATTCAACCAGTATATACTTACTGTGTACAAACACTCACATACTTTTTATCTCCTGAGATTTAAATGTGTCGCTTCAGACTCTGAAATCTGTTCTTTACTAACTCTCCTTTGTAGCTGCCTTCATAAAATCAGTTTGGAGTATCATTAAACTCAAAGAAAATAAATTTTATTAATTCTGAGTCTGGCTGAGAAATATAGGACAAACTCTTAGGAAAGTAGGAGAAGTTTACATGGAAAAGCAATTATAATTTCTCTCTCTGATCAAAGCCTAATTTTGAAATTTGGTCATAAATATTGATCCAATGTGGAAAACAGCAAATAGCAACTTACAACAGAAAATTACTGATATACATTTATTAAAGTGTTTTGATATTAATCAGAGCCAGCAACTTAATGCATTTTTTTAATATCTTAAGAGATTATATACATGAAAGTGCTTCATCTAACCTGAACTACCATAAGTTCAAGAAGTTAATATTACAGACTGACTGTCAGCGAACTGTAAATCTACAATAAGATCTTTCTTTGGTCCTTCAGGTTTTCTTTCTATATTCTTGTTAAAATGAGCCAAATGAAAAATCACAGCATGAAAATTTAAAAATATGTAACCAGTTACCTCTCTGAAATTAAGCCCTAAGGTTTGCAGTCTTTAAAGGGACCAAAAAAAGTGCAATGCTGTGATATTTGACATTTTAACTGTGTGAAACATTTTCCTCTGTGAAATTTTTAGCAATGCAAGCAAAGGCTACATTTAGTTAATATTTATAACCCCACTGCCTTTGCAGTTAAAACCAATCTGAGTCTGACCTTCAGGTAAAGGTGAGTGTATTCCTCATCAGTCTCCATTTATACAAATAGAAAGTTAAATCTGAGCCAGTGTGTTTTTAACTTAACACAGTAGGGGGCTTGATAACTGCCTTCTCCTTCTGTTCAATAAATGAGCACCTATAAATACCTCTAGATTACTTAGGTGTTATGTTTTATCTTGAAAACAGACACATCTTTTCAAGAAAATGTTTACCTGAAAACAAAAAGATCTAATCAATACTGAGCACACATATTGCAGTTTTATTGCAAATATGTGGGATTTCTACTTATATGAGGAAATACCACAGCTTGGTTCAGCATTATCAGATTCCCTTTTCCCTCAATGACCACATACTGTTGCACTGCTGGAAGCCATGAATCTTCCCGAGGGTGTGTAAATATGCTTCTCAGTCACAACTTTCTGAAACTAAATGTAAAGGATCTTGTCTCTTAAATAGGAGATAGGAAGGATTGGAGGGATACTCATAAATATTCGAGGTATGAAGAGCCAGAACTCTGCAGATGCAACACATTCACGAAACAAGAACCAGAAAATAACCATACCTCTCCTTTAAGGTACAAGATTAGAAGATTCTCTTGGGAAGACTAGCAAGACTCCAGGCTTCAAAAGCAGAAGCTGAAGAGCATAACTTAAAAGAAACAGAAACTCCACTCTCCTGAAATGAACATCCGGTCTGGATTTAGTAGTGAGAGGATTATTGTCCTGAAAGAGTGTAAACAGAAATCCATTTAAGTCTTCCAAATTTCACAAGAAGGTACCTTGAAAAGATGTTCCCCACCCTCATTCACAACTTGCCTTTCTTCTTCATATAAAAGAGAATGAATGCTTCATAAGCAGATTCATTTCTCAATCCATTTCAGCCATCCATTTCTCTTCACAGTAAGTGTAAAACTTGTCCTTTTAATCCTTGGCACTATCATTTGGGAGAACACAGATACCAGCTTTGCTTTTCTGAAAATATGCTGGAAGCAGATGAGCTCATCCCTGCCATTTTGCTCAAGAACTCTCTATAGATAAGGCATAAGCAGATGCATTTCCCAATCCACAATAATTCCATGTGCAAAGCAGCTGTCCAGAAACACAACAAAAATCCAACACCTCAGAAGAAAAGTTAGAACAGCAGAATGACTTCTTTGGAAACAGTCATGTAGAACCAGTACATCCCCCAGACCAAAACTCTGCTGCTTACTTTCAAAAAACACTGCACTTCTGAGATGCCAAGTATCTTTCCAGCACACACATTAAAATTTTGGGGAGCCAGGAAATTCTAGTTTCTAACCAAGGCAGCAGGTAGAAACATGTGTGTTTATAAATTTTGTATAAACAGACTTTGCTCTCCTCAGAGCAACAATCACCTCCCAGCACCAGTTCTGGAAAGACTGGGCCTTATACTTTCTAAACAAGTAATGTGAGATCTCAACAGATGAGGACAATGTTTTTTTAGGACCCTTCAAAGACCACAGCTTGTAATACATACTCGGTTTTTAACTCCAGAACAGTCAGAGCCTGTGTTTTGCATATCAGAAATGCCACCTAAAATGACACAACTCTTCAGGCTCAGCATGTCATTTTGTCCAAGGCAAAAGTCCTCTGGGGAAAAAAAAGGCAGTCCTCTTGTCCAAAAATATGAAAAAAAGCTCCGCACATGAGTGAAGAAGCATTGTAAAGCTCACTACTTCCTGAATGAAGAACTGTCTGGGTATGCTTCTTGAAATTGTTTTCTCTAACATACACATGCAGAAAATAAAAATCACATTGAGTATTTAATTCTCTAGAGAAATAATAAGAGACTGGCATATACAGTACTATATATCCTGAGTGACCCACAAAACCCACTCTGTTCCAATGGCAACACAGGATATTTCTGAATTTGTTTAGTCTGGCATTCCAGCCATGCCAGTTTCAAAAAACATATTGAGAACCTTTACTTCATATTTCCCTCTTCTAGAATAAGTTTAATGATATCCATGCTGCACACTATAAAACTGCCAACTGATATTTTTAAAATATCCAGCATTACAAAACAATCATCACACCTGGTCTAGGCACTAATTTAGTTTATTTTAGAACTTCAAAGTGACTACTGGAATGGAAATATTATTTTCACAACTTTACTCTGTTTGCAAGATAAGAAGGTAGAGAAGGTACAGCCTAAATTGTATCCTGGCAACGAGGGTGCAGTCAAATTTTCGTTTCATAACAGGGTTGAGCTGCGTTATAAACTGGAATTGGAAATGCCTTTTGAGTAGCAAGGAAGCCAAAATATTCAATATTTATTACAACAGAAAGACAGTTTCTTTTAACCAGTGACAGTTTAGGCCCAAACACAGCAGGGTCTCAGGAAAAGTTGAGCAAAGTTAGTAGGAAGAGGACTGACAGCATAACCCCTGAGCAACCACGAGTAATCAATGCAAGATCAATGACCCCCACTACATGATTGATTTCCCAGCAGTGTTCCCAAATAAGCTAACGATGTTACAGTGCAATTAAACCACATTGTCTACATCATGTGTTTCTCCCTAGACACAAACTAGCTATTATTAAGTAGGGAAAGCAAGTAAAGCTATAGTACTTTTAAATTATGCAGTTGTTTTCCAGGAAACACTTACTATGTATATTAAAGAAAACATTTTCAAAAATTCTTAATTAGTGAAAATCTGGTGTTCTAAGATAATAATCCATCCTAGGAAACTGCCTCCACAAAAAAAGAAATGGAATTGCAGCAAATGTTACACTTTGAAAAAGAAATATCTCTAATTTCTAGAAATTTCAGCTCAAATTGCTGTCTCCTCATATTTAATCTGAAAATATTTACATTTGTGGAAAAAATATGCTAGCCTTGAAGACATCTCAGACTGGACATACAGTATTTCAATGCAAATGGGATGGAAACAGTTTAAATGGAAGTATTCTGTGGTACAGTTTGGCTTGCTGTACCATTTACAAATCATTGAACATTTTCATACACTAATTGCTGACCATAACTGACAAGCAACACTACAGTAAAAAGCTAGGAAGGGAATCCTAACTAATATTTTCTTGTAAGTCCATAAAATTTTAAAATTTATTTTGCCCTCTACAGCAACAAGCAGTTTTAGTAGTTAATTTCTGTACTTTTATTCTCTTTCAGAAACTTGCCTTGTTTTTCCATCTGATAATAATGTAATAATTTGGTAATAAAACAATTCTTTTAACAGCTATGCCTATTACATCCAAAGAAAGGGGGGGGAAAAAAGCCAGACATGAAACCCATCATTCTACCTGCCATAAAGCTCATACTACTTCACTGCAAACATCCCCTGCAAATAAAGTCACTGCAAAAAGCGTTTTTTCTCTTTCCTTGGGAAAACAAGATCTTTGTTACCAACATCACTCTAACATCTGTGTTTAAACTCAGTTGCAGAACATTACTCCAATAGGTGAAAACTCTTAAGACATGCAAAATCTACAAGGCTACAGTCTCAAAGTTATGGCATCACAAAATATTTATTCCCACAGGAATCATGACATTGATGGATGCCCTACTATTTTGCTGTAAAATATTTCAAAAGATTCTTGCTCCGAGCATTATACATATATATTAACATTAATATACCACTAATATATGAGCCAAGCATTAGTTTTCCCATAGTTCAGGAAGGTACAACTGCTCATATATAAATCAAGTCCAGTCACAACTTTATCTTCTAAGACAGCAGTGAGCACAAGCAAGTTACTGTTATTATCAGGCAGGCAAACTCTTACTGTCAGTCAGACACACAAACACGATCAAAAATAAATTACTTGAAAACTACCAATTTAATTTATATGTAAGCTGGATCAAGGCCAAATGCATAGCAGAATGAAGGAATGAAATATGTTTTGAGGTAGTTTTCTCTAGCTGAATTTTAAATAAGAGTTAGTTCCATGGAAGAGCAGCTGATGTGTGCACAGCTCTGTAACTTACAATATTGGAACAGTCCCAGTAAAGAAGAGTAATTGCCTCTTGTACACAAGAGTTTCTCTGTATGCTTGCATGGTCTTTCAGTGTTCTGGGACAAAGTAGCTGAAGTGTTATAAAAAAACCCTCTATGATATTATAAATGTTGAATAGGCAAAATGAGTAGATGCAGAGTGCATAGAATAGTACAACTCACAAGGGTTGTCATGTCATCCCTTTACAATTTCTACTGAATAGGTAGTACATGATGAATAGAGTACAACAGTCAATTAGGGGCTGGGTGAGCTGCAGCGATATGGATCTACAACTCATCAGAATGTGTTTAAAATATAACGATAACATTTCTCTTCCACTCATTATTACCTTAATTTTATGTTTGCATTTCAGAGTTTTTAAAAGTTAGTAAAAACATTGAAGTAACATCACCTTTTTGATTATAACTATACAAACTTTTAAATCAGCATGGGCTACCAGGAGAGGAATAGAAAAATTACTGGCTTTTTAAATTTGATTTTAACAGTTAAGTTCTGTGCAATTTGTAAAGAATGAAGTTTAGCAGTTGAACAAATCGCCTGCTGTAACTTCAGGCAGCAGAAAATAAGCTGCCTCTGGTAAGAAATTTATTAAACTTGTCCGTCCCCTCGGAGACCTATAGTGATCTCAGAATTACTCAGCATGAATCCCATCTCCAGAAGATCATGATTTGCCTTTCGGTCAGATGCTTCCTGCTGCTGGTGAAACTTAAACTGCATTCCCTGAAAAGGTTCAGCTTGAGAATTATTGCACTGCCATGGCTACAAGGTGAAATATATGGTAGGCTCAGGGGGCTACCAAAGGAAATTGGTGGTACGAGAAGAAAAATTACCTGTCCATTTGGAATTTTATAAATATATATGAGACCTTTTGCACTTATGCGTGCTCCACATCCCTAAATTTTAACTGAGTATCTCGTAAACACCATAATAGAAACTTAATTCACCTGCAGAGCACTGAATGTGATCCAACAGTGTGCAACACATTAGTGTGATCTACCAAAGACATTACAAGATTTTTTCCATACATCAATTCATCAGTAAAGCAACTCTCTTTCTTAAAAAAAAAAAATAGAAAGAAAAAAAAAAAAAGAAGAAGAAATTATTGTTTTTTCAAGAGACATTTGAATGTCTAACAGAAACCTTTCGTTCATTACAACTCCTGGAATTACATGCCATTAACAGCCTCCTGAGACACTGTCAGTGCCTCCAAAACAACAAAACAGCTGACAGCTATTTTAAAATCTAGAACTGAATCAAGTCCCCATCTGGATTTTCTTCAAATGTAGGCATACAAGGATAGAGGGGTAACTCTTGAATAGAAACCAAGGTGTTCTTTCTAGTGAGAGAACAGAAAGCTCTCCACTCCTCTACTGTATGAGAATGTACATGCTGTACATGGCAGGACCTGGTCCATTGTGTCATTTTTAGGAATATGCTACGGTTACTTAAGGAGGGACAAACAGACAGGACACAAAGTTATTAATGCAGACATCACCCATCCCCTCCTTGAATGGGTACGTGCAACACTGGGTTTACTATCAATCAGAAGCGTAGAACCAGACCCCGTAACTGTGGAGGGAAGTACTCAGAATATCAAGCAATATCCTCCGTTACAAGAATTTATGTGATTGAGGATCCAAAAGAGCAAACAGTCTTTATTCAATGCCTACAAACGCAACAGTCAGAAAACAGCTATTAAAATGAAAAATAAGACAGAAAGCTGTTCCTGGAGGAGATAATCCATGGCTCACAGTCACTCTTGTGTGGAAGTTTTCAGTTACAATTAAGGAGATCTAACATTTCTAATAGAAATTAACAAGATTTTTTTTTCAGGCTATCCCAATCCAAAATATATTTTTATATGGTACAGAATGTCCAATAACTTTTTCTTATGCATGTATACACATTGTCATAGAAAATTAATGTCATGTATTTAATACATAGTTTGCATTCAGCCTTTAGGTATTGTGCTGTAGAGAGCAGTGATAGACACACTTTGCTTGTCCAGTATCCTTTCTGAATGATCCTCCCAGACACTCTTCTGTTGACATTCTGCAATTACACTTATTCTTCTCCTCCATCAGATCTCAAATTTTTTATGCCCTTTCCCGGAACTGTTGTGATCATCAGTCATTTACTGTTTTAGCCAAACCTTTTCCTGCTCTACTACATATTTTGATTCTCTCTGTTTATATCCTCTTGCTTTTTAATTTAAAGTATAGATTGAGTAATTCAAAACATTGAGGCAAAATATGAGCCAAGGCAGAACATAGTAGAGTGGGTTTTAACCCTATTGATAACTGCTAGACTCTTCTTAAAAGGTCTCTATTTTTTCTTATTGCATTCTGCCAGAATTGGTAGGGACAAGATAGAGAAATTCCAAAAGTAACACAGACTGAAGAGCATATAGATTCAGGTTTTTTTTCATTTTCTAAGATGTTTCCTCATATTTGGAGAAGAAAAGTTACAACACAAATAGAATAAATTTTATTATACAATTGTAACTTTTTTATTGATTTAGAAAACAGACTAATGAAATTATGCTGTATTATGCATGCTAAGAATTTTTAAAATGTTAAGAAATAATAATGAACTTTTAAATGTCTTTCAAAGAGTGCTTCTCTTGAATGGAAAATTGAAAATCTAGGGATATAATCGGAAAAACAATCATATTCTCCCTTGTTGATAAAAAATGTTGATGGTTGCAACAGTTTCAGAGAAAAAAATCTATAAACTGATTAGACAATAGAGATTTTATCATTGCCATTCCTCCAAAGATTGAAGATTATAGAAAGTTTCAAGGGTTCATTATAGCAAATCACAATTTTATACACACTTATGCACTGGTTTATACAACAGATGAAGGTTTTATGCAGAGCAAAATTTCTTGTGCTCTTGACAATACATATGCATTTGGCCATATATGACCACATGGCTTCAAAGCAGCTTAGTACAAAACCTGGAATTCCATGTAAGGCATCACTTTAAGATGTCTTTACCTAGCAAGCATATGGAAAGGTAAGATAAACTAGTTTCATATACAGAAATTTGAATCCATTGTAAGTATATTGTAACTTTTGTCCTCTTTATATATATATTCAATACAAGATCCAGCAAGGGAAAGAGCACTCCTGGAAGTTGGTAATCAGCCAACCTAGAAGCCTGATCAGTAAAAAATACTTTTCTTAAAAAGCAGTTCAAAAAAATTTTAGTCTCACTGATGTGAGGAACATTTCACTGGAGTGCTGCATTTCCCCCAAAAGTAATCACAAGTGGTGTGCTCAGACATCAGGCAAAACTTCTGCAAGGGTAAGAAGACTCTGCATGATTTCTAAGAACCAGCAGCTCACCACATTCCATACGCCAACAGAACAGCCTGCACGCTCTGTAGCAGAAACCATCTCTCAAACAATGTCTGTTGCGTGAAGCCAAATAGCCTGATCTGAGATTCAGCTGAGGGACAAAGAGAACACTCAGCTTCCAGCACCTTCATGGCATGAGTGTTACTTGCACACATAGGGCTACCCTAGGTCTAAGTAGGCCAGCCCAGTGTTCAGCCACTGTGCACAGCCCCTTGGACTTTGGCAAGTCATGGCACCACTGTGCTTGTGTAGAAGCTAAAGAACACAGGGAGTTACAGAACAGGACCATGCATTCCTCAGGACTGTCTGAAGGGAGGGTGCCAAGAGGATGGAGCCAGGCTCATCTCAGTGATGGCAAGCAATAGGACTAGAGGTAACAGGCAAAAATTAATGCACAGGAAGTTCCACCTGAACACGAGGAAGAACTTCTTTACTGTGCCTGTGACCGAGCACTGGAACACATAGTCCAGGGAAGTTGTGGAGTCTCCCTCACTGGAGATATCCAAGAACTTTCTGGATGCAATCCTGTGCAATGTGCTCTAGAACGACCCTGCTTGAGCAGGGAGGTTGGAGCAGATGACCCACTGGGTCCAACCTTACCCATTCCATGATCTTATAAAAAGAAGGGAAGAAAAAGATGAAATAAGCAAAACTGTTGGTTAGTCTCTATATCAGGCACATGAGATTACATTTACAGCACTTCTTATCTTCCAAAAAATTTCAGAAAGCATACATACAGAAAATGTAACTTTAAAAAGATACAGTGGCATGTTATCATTCTAGATGTTCGAAGAATTCTTACAAGTATGAAAGTATTTTGGGTGATGACTTAAAGCATTTTAGCATCTTGCAGTTAAACTATTTTTTATTATCTCAGATTGTACTTTAAAATACTGGAGTATTTTAAAGCACTTGTTCCCAATGTATTACATTTATGGCACTGCAGCATTTCTACAATATTATGCTGCTTCTCTGAGTGACATACGTTTTACATGAGGATGGAATTTAAGCAAACGGAAGGATTTGTGTATTATGTGAGTGTGTAGTTGGTGCCTCGCCTGCCTTTCTGAAAAGGAAGCATTAAAGCAGTAAACTACAACTCATTTCATTCATAATAAAAACTGCGTAGAAGAAAACATTATGTCCCAACTGATTACAAAAGCCTATTTAATGAAATGCATATTTTTGAAGACTCAGAGGTACTGTAATGTGTGCACTATTATTTAAGAACCATTAAGTACGATTGTGACAGTAATGCTATTAAACATTTTATAGTCTGCTCAGTGCAGGTTTATTTTCCACATCAACTTTCCCTCTTTTACAATATTGTTCTAATAATTCAACATCTAAGCAATGCCTCACTTCAACAGATTAAGGTTAGCAGGACATTTTTCTGGAAAGGGATAAAAAACAGTTTTCTGGCAAAAAGCCTACCTCATCTACATGAATAAGTCGTTTAAAATAATTTGCTGTCTCTAGGTCTCTCTAACCTTGCAAGGAAAATTTTAAGTGTTTCAGAGGAAAATTTACATAAATGCAATAAAAGTTTCAAACCTTGGATTTGTACTTCCCAAAGTACTTTTTTGCCATTAACATTTGGGTTTAATGGCAACAAGAAACGAAGCCTTTGTTCCAGCTATTTGAAGTAACAGCATCTCCCTACAGTTCTTTAGATGAAAATATTCATTAGTTAGACGAAGTCAGAATATGAAAGTGATTTAAAGGCAAGAAAAAGGAAGTCTAATCTTGATCAGAGTGTGGAAAGAATCCCCCAGGTGGGCCCTAGTCAGGTGCTGATGCAGAATTCACAGCTAGCTGTCATACCACGAGGGTATGATGCTACTCCTTGGAGCTGATGTGGGTGCACTTTTGACTCCAGGCAAATGTCATAGTCTGAATAATATGGCTGTCATAGGTTCAGAATCTACTTCAGCAGCCAGAAGCATGCTGGTATGAATTTTGGATAAACAAATTGCCTTGGTAAACTCTGTAAATCATATCACATTTCCAAGTCTACAGCTGGTCATAAAGTTGAGATCTGGATTTTCAAGCTTTGATATCTGTCTTTCTCAAACATCTCTGACAGAAATGGCCTTCAACTACAATCAGGATCTGAATCTTCCCCAAATTTATGGTTGTTCAGTTATGCCAGTCAATAAAAGTACTTCCTGTTTAAAACCAAAATCATTTTTAGGCTATATATTGTGCCATGACATTTCACCAGAAACAGAAAAAAAGCCTAACTACCTGTATATCAGTGTCTGCACTAGTTCTGGTGGCAGGAAGTACTGAACAAAATATATTTCCCACTGAGAAGGAATGCATTTCTCTGCAAAGCTGAATGTTTTTTATTTGACCTATATGCTTGTTATGACAGCAAACATTATCAAATGTACCAAGGACAGACTGGAAAGAATAGAATAACTTTTGGTGAGAAAGGAATATGAAAAAAATCCTCAATTATGAAGCAAGTAAACATTGATTTAAGCCAAGTGCAATGCATTAATAAGAGCAATTAGCACCTTTGGCAGAGCTACCACACAGCACGTCTCTCTGTTAAGACTCTAGATGACAAAATATTCTTGATTCATTTTACAAGCTTAATTCACATTACATGTTAAGTTCCCACACCCTGATAGTTCTGGCACTCATCTAAAACACAAGATAACCCATTTAATCAACTGGCAATCCTTAATACTCCACACATAATAAGAAAGGGAGTTATTTCTGTTAAGATACTTAGCATTACTCAATAATCCTCCCAAGAGTTCATTTCAGTGACTTTATCCTTGCAAATCCACAAGATTATTTAAGGTTTCTTTCTGCCATTTTCAAACACGTCCATTGTGCGTTCCTGCTCTAACATGACACTCAGTGCATTTTTTTGAATTAATCCTTTAAAATAGCATTACCTCGTGTAAGAAATTTTTAAGACATGCAAAATACTTAAGAAAAAAAAAGTCTTCAAAAGCTGAAAAAGTTTGTTAGATCTTAGATTGAAGATTTTCCCATGATGCTTATAACAGTAACACAAATCATCTTTTTGGGTTTTTCCTCTCTCAAAAAAAATTTAGGAATTTAAGTAAAGCTACCCTGAATTCAAAGACAAAATTTGTAATTTTTTTGAGAGATGTAACACTTAACACTATTATATTGTACACTTGATAGAAAATATACATGAAAATACCAAATCTACAGGGTGGGTGTAACACATAGGAGATCTTAAACTTGAACCTATGAATTATTGATATTTAGTGGTTATCAGTAAAAGTAATATGACAGCAATTTTCTAAACATGGCATGGATAACTACTAAAGTAAGTTCTGCTTTAAAAGACAACTTATTATCAAGTTTACTTATATTTTACTTTTAACAACTTTTCCTGCCTCAATCTTACTTTGAAAGTCTAGGTATTAACAAAACACATGACAAACCTCCCTTTATGGTGAGTTCTATCAAGAATCTTAAAAATAATAACAAATAAACTTCCTGGGCTTTAAAACACAGTTTGTGTATCTTGCTGGTCATTATCAGCCTTTGCTGAGATGCAGATAAGTTCTGGCACCAAAAAATCACAGTGAATAATTGCCTAGGTAGGAAAGATGAAATGTCTGGATTTTTTTTTTTTAATAACTTTTTTTTCCCCTAAATTGCCACGAAAAGCAGGTAAGGGAAAGAGGACATCAAGATTCTAAATATAGAATGGACATTTCTAAGTAAAAAAAGATTAGACAAGTTTTTGCATCTATAAGGACTTTTTTTTCCCCATAGGCTACTTCAAACATTTGCCTCTTTTCTCCCGAACACTAATCAGTCTAATAAATGGTGCCTATAAATCCTCCTACACCCTAAGGCCACCACAACAACAATAAAATATTTGAAGAGGAAAGAAATGAACACAAAGACTGAAAAATTTATTTTCCAACTTCCAGCAACTAGTTCTTTCCCCTTCTTTTCATTAATTAAAAATTCTTATTACAGGTTTTTCACTTGGCAGCTGGTACTTCAGTGAAGTACTGGGAAATACTCCTGGCTCCCCAATGTTATTTCACAGCTGTTGACTGAAGGAATAGAATATTTGACCATGTTGATCAAAAATCCTAAACTTTTCAACTATTAGGAATATTAGGAAACTCTTTCATAGTTTTCTTTTTCAATCCTTCTTGTCCTCCCAGCCTTCCTTTGCCTAATCTTATTTCTATTTTGTTCTTATTTCTTTGCTTCTTCATTTATAATAATGTGCTCTCTCATCACCTGCCATTTTATGCTCTTTTGTTTATTTTCTATTTCTAGTAATCCATCTTCCTTCCTTCCAGCCCTCAGTTCTACAGGGAGATAAGATATATATGAATATATAGAGAAACACTTTGGTTTCATTGGAGTTGATAACCCAGCTCTCACTGACATCAGCAGAGACAGGATTTGAGTTGTGTACTGATATTTGATATGAAACTTCCAAATAGTTTTCCCCCTTGTTTTCTTTGGACATAGATTTTTGATAAATGAATTACTTCAAAAGAGCTAAACTGTATTCATCCCCTATTCATGATGGTAAAAATCATCTGATATCCACACATAATATGACACATTTCTGAATGCCCTGTCCTTTAGAAACTACAAAGTTTTGGAGCTGTAACTGTGTTTTTCCTTCTCTGAAAGGGACTTCCTATCTCAAGTGCTCTCTTCTTCCCCTGCATTCAGTTAGGAAACAGCGAACTCTACCCCTAATTCTGGGCTGCTGAAGTGGATGCTACATAGAGAGGTCATAACACAAGGGCCATTAGAAAACTGTTTTCCCTGCACCTGTACCACCATCTCCAAGACCCAAGTATTTTTGTTGGGTTTTCTTTGCCTTTTTATAGTTAGCTATCAGATATTTATCGTTTTAGTTACTAAATGCTTTTCTTTACAAGTGCATAAATATATTTCATGTTAGAGTCCAATCTCACTCATTAAAATTTAAGTCAAGCTGTACTTCCCTCATCATTTGAGCTACTCTAGATTCCTGCTGGTGGAACAGTGCAGTGTTTGGAATTTTCTTTTGCAATGTTACCAAGAGAATCCTTTTAACTATTCTGTCATTTTGCTACCTTTCCTGTGGCAGTAATACCCCACCACGGATGGCACGAAACACTTGTCCTTACAGATTGCTGCTTTATTCAAACAGCTGTTCCTCATGCGCTGAATATAAGGTGGATGATAGAAAAAGACATTGTGAAGCCATATTTCAGGATGAAAGTTTTATGGCTTTAGTGTTGCTTACAAATCAATTCCTCTGAGTTGGGCTACCATTAGTAGCTTTTAAGACTGCCTAGAGCTGTGTCATTCACTGCTGCTTTGACACGTTAATGCATTAATGGTGAGTGCAGGCTGACATAACTTCTCTGAAGTACTATTACAGTAATTACCAGGAGTCTTCGATATGACATGCAAAGTTACAAAAGGTGACAAAACAGTATGTAGATACTCATACCCTCTTAAAGCATTCATTCAACACTGACAGCTCATAATTAAGAAACTACAAAAACATTGAGGCAAGGATTGTCTGCTATGTACAGTGTCAGAGAAAACAAGCGTGAATGAGAAAGGCAATTATGTGAAAATGATGGCTGGTGCTATCAAACAATTCCATTTCAGTAAAAAGAGGTTAAGATAATCAGGGTAAAAAGTACTCAGTTGGCTCACTTCAGTTCTTTCATAGAGAAAAATGTTAAAATCGCATTAGTGCTTTGTAAAATGATGCAAATTTGCAAAGCTATTTAGAAGGCAGCAGATGGTAGTAATGAAACCTGAGTCTGTGTTTAGAACCTTTGAAACTTGGAACAAAATGCATTTCTGGATTTCTTCAATTACCACAGATGTGTCCTAAAGTAAATTAGTGAGATCATGGAACATTATCTGGAAAAGAGGTCTTTACCATTACAAATCATTTTACTGTATTCTCTCTCAATCAGGTTTATTTTTCCTAAGATAAGCATTACTCTGAAATACAAATTAAGAATGCTGAACATTACCTCCTTCCTTCTAAAAAACACTCTTTCATCTCCCTCATGTATTGTTTTGTAAACTGGTTTGGTAGATCAAGTGCTTTAGTATCAAAAGTTCTCAGCTGTCCTTCTTTCACTTGGAACTAGGGACCATCATTATTTGACAATTCACTGCCTCATGGTCTGTTGACTAAAGTGCTCTGTAGGAGTAATTCCTTGGAAACGTCTTTGTGATGTTGTGCGACAGATGGGATTACTCTGAGCAAACAAGTGCTTCTGGCTCGAGGCTGCATGCAGGTATCCTTGGGATTCTGAAGGCTTTACTGAACATTTAAACATCCTGCCTAAGATGATAAAATCACTCTTCTTAGAGAGACATAGCCTCATAAAATTTCTGTAGGTCATTCACTCCTGGTAGATGTGTGAAAAGAACTGTAAAACCATGTGATATGAACTCAAAAAATTAAACCTTCTAAGGGCTGTTCCATGCGTTTGAAGCTACTCAAGGGGACTGGGGTTTTTTGCTTGCATATAAAGAGGTGAACAGTGGTATTAACCTTTTCACAAGGTTTATTTTATGTTGTTGAAAAACTTCCCTTCCTGCCAAAATCCCAGCTGGAACAGACTATTATTTCCTTCACATCTCAGTCTGCAAATTTCAGGTCAAGAAATAGCCTTCCTTAAACTCATATTTGATACTTGTATTATAACCACTTTCAGCACATAAAGAGTTAACTCTTTTAGGAAAACATATTTGCAAATCACCATACCTAAAGCTAAATCAATGTTTTGCAAGAACAAGAGCTGATTAAGGACATCAACATTTGGATGTTAATTGTCTACAGCCATAAACTATTTCTATATTTAGCCAAAGACACATTTTAAATCACTGCAGTTTATTTTATAATCTGAAATGAACAGCAAGAATATAGGTGATATTTTAACTGATTCATAAATATTTAAAAGTCTGCTGATTTTCAATCATATCTTTCTGCAATCTGTTTTTCATAAATACTCAATTAAGTGACAGGCTATTTTCAGCAAAAAATAGCACAATTCTCACTCTACTAGAAAAAAAAAAATTAAAATAACAGAAAATCTTTAAG
This sequence comes from Edolisoma coerulescens, assembly GCA_013397115.1. Taxonomy (NCBI): domain Eukaryota; kingdom Metazoa; phylum Chordata; class Aves; order Passeriformes; family Campephagidae; genus Edolisoma; species Edolisoma coerulescens. Next base: position 3,870,240 of record VWZW01002032.1, read on the forward strand.
ACTAGGAAGTTCCTTAGCATGATTTATTACCTAAAAAGTACTAATGTATTTTACAAGTATGTTAAAGCTGTATCTCTGTTGCTCCTATTCAGAAATTCTAGTTTCCATCTTGCCAGTTTGATATATGGCTCTTTATACGTCTCAAGTTTTTCACTGTTGTCATAAATACAAAGCTGATTTGACATCAATATTTATTTTTATTCTTCCCAGGAAAGAATATTTGAACTTTAATAATAAATATACAATACTTAATAAATAATATACTCCTTGAAAAAAAAAGCCCCAGGGGGCCTTTTGGTGGGAAAAAAAGTAAAACAAAAGTTTTCTCTGCTCTTTCTACAGCACACAGAAATTTTGTGTTTAAATGTAAACTAATTCCATAGACAGCATTTTACCTGTTAAGGACCACCAGCCAGTTTAGGCAAACCAATGTTAGACATCAACTATGATATACTGGAACATTGAAACACCGCATACGAATATAGAAATACATACATTTATAAATATAGATGTTTTGTTGGATATTCCCTTCCCCACCATAACTGGATGTTTTTGAAGAGCCAGATATTTGAAGCATAAGATGATAACCAGTGGCGTTTCTCTAGCAATGACATGTTTTGTAGCCACACTCAATGCACTCAGTCCCCTGATAACTGGAAGCTGACCCTAATGCAATGCTCTATAACAGTACAGTATTGACTATTGCCCTTCACTCACTGAACATGCTGTCTTAACCTCTGTGCAATGACCAACATGTAATCCCATCACTAGGGCTGTAAACAAAGCTGCTTTCAAGAAATTTACTAGCTGAATATCGTAAACATACCCTTTTCACAGGCCTACTGTTCCCCAGAACTAAATCAGCAAAAGCCTGCAAAGTGCTCTTTCCAACATCATTAAAAGTCTTTAAAATAAAATTCTTCAGATGACATGATGCTCTGATAACAAAGACTCATATAACACAGAGTTAGTAATTATATTTATGTACATCAATATCAACTCAATAGTTGCTCCTCAAAACAAATCAAAGTTCCTTTGGGAGGAAAACACATTTTCAGGACAAGCGAAAAACAAGTACCCAAAATGAGACAACACTTGGTAACCCCAAATTAAGTTGCTTTCTTAACAGATACAGCTGAAGGAGATCTTAAAGTTACTTAATTACACCAGGCTATTTAGAAATCACAAGAACTTCCTTCTGGGTAAGAAATGAAGGACATAAAAGGAAAATTATCTATAGCTCTGTACAACACACAGAAGAATTAACTACTTTCTTAACATGGATCCTTATTTAATACAAAGATTTAGGTTAAAGCAAATCCAACTGATGGGAGAAAGGAAGCTATGAAGTTTCATGCTAATATGTTTTGATTTTTTTTTCTTTCAGCTGGGGAAGAAGACAAGAAAATCCATCAGAAATATGGAGGTTGTATCCAAGTTCAGTTGAATGACTTCAAGTTAGAAAAACCAAAACGAAACAAAAGCCTTTGAACTACACAGCACTGAAATACATCAAAATGAACAGAAGCACTGCTCACCTAGAAACATACACACGTTGTGTTAATTTAAACATAGAAAACAATTCCAGCATATCATAGGAGAATAAACAAGTGTAGAAACAGCTATTAAAGATTTACACATGCATTTTAGGCTGTAGATTATGCTCAAAGAGTGCAATGTTAGGGAATAAATGACCACAAACGCTTTACTACTGTAGTGTAAAAGTGTGTTTAAATGTAACAAATAACATTGCATAGAGATGGATAATGTTAAAAACAACTTTAGAAAATCTAATGTAAAAAGTGTTGATAGAAGATTTAACATTTTCTGCATGAATGAAAAACAGTTTCAACTCTACACATTTAAGAAGGATTCAGATGTATCACTTCTGGAGTTAGTACGAACATTTTTGTTGAGTTTTCTCTCTTTCAACAATAGCAATTTTTTTTTAATGCAATTTTCGGAATGGTATTGTAATGTGCTGTTTTCTGTAGCACACCATAAATCTTCATAGCAGCCAGGATGTGTGTTGGGCTCTAGACTACTCATTCGATGAAGGCTAAGATTTATGAACTGCAAACAGATAAACATGGGTTTTAATTTTCAAATTATGAAATCTGACATCACAGAACATAAACCTTTGACATAAAAACCCATCTATCAGGATCTAATCTAAAATCTGAGACACAAGAAGGAATGGTTCACTCCATTTCTAGCAATCCTTTATTTCACAAGAATAAATCTCAAATCAGTACAAACTACCAGGAAAACCTAAAACCACTAGTAAAGAATCTCCAGGAAAGGAGAAGGAAAGGATATACTACAGAGTTCCTTTGTTTGTATAAAGTAAACACAAGAACCTTGAGCAATACATTGTCTGTCTGGAAAGCTTCTTTGCAGGAGCAAGACATTTATATAATGCCTGATGTACTGCATTCCTCTTTCATAAAGGTTTCCTATGTGGGAAGCAAAACAAACAGAATGACTGAAGCAATGGCCTTGGGGAAACAGGTAAATAGAGCTCATTTCATATGCAAAAACAATAATGAGGAAAGATCAGTTACTGCAGTTCTAATAACAAACAACAGATGGTTCATAACAGAAACTTAAATAACACTGTGTTTGAGGTGAGCTATCCACACCAGGGACAGGAATATTTTCTGCCACTCCTCTAGATTTTCATTTTGCTCTGGAAGTACAAAGCAAGTGCTATAGCATCCAGGTCTTCCCCACAGAATTTTCTCACTGCACATGGGCATTACTGTGATATGGAGTAGCTGGAATGGTCCCCAAGTCTCACCACTTTCTCACCCAACACACATACAAAAGGATTCTTGGCACCAAAAGCTAATAAAGTAACAAAAATAACTTTGAAAATGGCTGTGCTGGATAGAGTCTCAAGTTATAGTTAACATAATTCACATATCTGCACCTTTCCATATGATCATTGTACTAAGATATACCTCGGCAGAATCTGAGAATAGGGGAGTATTTGCTTCAGGTTTCTGGCAAGAGCAAAACAGTTTATCACTGTGGAAATCTAAGTTATATACACAGATTTTCTGCCACACTTCTTCTCTGCCTAAATTTTACCTCATACCTACAAAGAAGACAATGGTATCTATCTCACAATCCCATTCAGATTTAATGTTCAAAACAGTAGCTAGAGCAACAGATATTTTATCGTATTAGAAAATGAGGAAGAAGGGGTTACAAACTTGAGGAGGATAACAAAGTTTTGCCTTGTTACATCTAAAAGCAGTTGAACAAATTGGTTAAGCATATCTTTAGAAAAACCAATTTTATGTAAAATTTTTAAAAATACATCTTTCAGGTTTCACATTCCAAAGCCTTGAGCCAGAGAAACAAAGGCCATCATTTGGACTAACAGGCAAGTGTCATGCACTATTTCTTTCAAATACGTTGGGGTTAAATCATATTTAAAATCAAAAATCATAGTATTATCTTTTTTTAAGGGAATATGAAGCAAGTGCAAGATTCATAATCTTAACACATACCTCCTCTAGCTGAAGTGACACAACAGGAACCAAGTATTTATGTCTGCCTATGTTATAATTGCAATAGAGTCAATCACTGAAAGAGCCCAGACTTGGCAATCTGCCCATGTGTTTGTGACCATCCACTTTTTACCTTTACCCATTCCTAAACACAGGGTGGCCACAGCAACCTAGCCCCAACTTCTGAGAATCCTGAGTCTTAAGTAGAATTCGTGGTAGCTTTACCTGTGGCACTAAAATATCCCAAGGCATCAGTAGTTTAGCTTCTGCATTAACTTCAGTATCTTATTCTTTAATGTAAATAAAATGGGTAATTTTAGACACTCAAAATTCATCTGATTTTGCAAAGCAGCTTGCACAGCTACATTGATCTTTACTGAACTGTAGTAACAACCTTTATCATTATACCCCAAGAGATGGAATAAATTGAAACAAAGATTCCTAAACAAAGGCTCCAGAATACCTAGAGTATACTTCTACATTTAATTTCAGACATTTAATAACATTTTCTTACTTTTATCTTTGCACATTCTTGATTACAAAGGTACCTTTTCCAGCTCTACTTGAAATATCAGTTTATATAAAAGATACAGTTGCTTAAGAGTAGAAAATACATTCAAAATGAAGATAAATGCAAAGGTGCATAAACAGGCATGTAGAGAACTGCAAAACAGCTTCCTAGCTGTAGTTTGTAGTTCACCTGTATGCTAAATAGAAATAGAAAAAAACTGTTCTCCGACCAACCTGCTTATGATTTCAAATATTAAATACCAGCATATAAATCTGAGTAGAAATATGTGATTACTGTACAAAACACAAAACAAGTATCTGTATATACAAATGAAACACCAAATACTGAAGGTATTTGCAAACAACTAAAACACACACACACATATATTTGTTTTCTCATGCATCTGAATACATCTATAGAGAAAGTCATTAACTGATGTATGTCTCCTGCCAATGGAAACCATGAAGTAGCTAAAATTCAACACGTGCAAATTACATCTTGGTAACATCACCCTGTCTCTGTTCAGAAAAAACCACGAATGTTACTTCTCTAGGTCACAAAAAATGAGGTTATATGACTGAGCATGGACAACATAACTTGAGAATGCATTTGAGATATGGGAAATTTCAAATATTTCATGTAATTGCATTCCAAGAGAACCTGAAAGCCACATACAATAAACATATAAATGATTGTTCTAAACAATTTTTTTCTATTTACTATTTGTCAAGGAGAAAAATGTTTTATTTCTTTTGGAGGAAAGCAACCTCCAAGAGTTGTAAATGAAATGAAAGCTACCTGTCAGTTCCCATGCCAACTGTACACATTAATTGCCACATAGTCAAGCATTTTCTGCAGACCCTAAATATTTGATGCTTTTCTAGGCCTCCTTGCAATACTGAAGTTGGATTAGATCACAGGCTGCATATGCTCGTGCACGTGAATATGACTCTTGTCTAGCAGAGGGTAATTCCTAAGCCTTGCATGCATATAACCAGGTCTCTTTCTGGAGATCAGGATGGACAAGTGACAAGTCTGTGACAGCAGCCAGGCTATGCTAAGTGCTGGGATCCTCAACGTGAGCAGCTCAGGGCACATGGAGAATACACAGTACTTACAAAACTGGCACCCACACAGAAGAGAGAAGCTTGCAGTGAATTTAGGAATATTCAGAGTTAAGCAGTGACTCTGAGCAAAGATTTTGCAGGACTGCAATCATGACATTAGTTGCTTTCATTTTAAACAGGCCATCTTTAGATTCCTCAATCCTGTGGCAGCTCTTAGAGATGTGTGTGAGGTCTGCTACGATCATCCTGCCTTTGATTAAAAGAAAGAGACTAAGTTACTCAAATCCTAATTATTTTTTAAGGGGTTTTTTTGGGAATCTTTTCAAAGATCATTTACACATTTTCTCGGTATTGGACATGACAATTAGACAGACTATTTCAATAGTTAATCAAGCAGTGTAAAATAGTAATGAATAAAATTCACATATAATTCCACATAGACTTTTGCAACAGAGTCTAATTGAGCTCTAAGTGACTTGAAACACTTCAGTTGGTTCCTTTCATGAAAGTAAAATTCATTCATTCTGAATTCTTATGTAAGTGTGCTCCTTAAAAATGTCACTTTAAAACATTATTTCTACTAGCAATTGTTTACAACTTCATGTGAAATCAGAACAGGTTTTATTCCACAGCATTTCAAGAGGTCTACGTATTCTTATGGGGTTTTTCCTAACAAAATGTTAATGGAAATATAAGATGAAAGTTGTAACTTACTCCCCTGAGTAGATGCAAAATAAAATGTCTCTCCTGGTATAGAAGTGTTGCTGAACCTATGGGAAAGGTTTTCCTGTATGTTCATAAAAAAAACAGTGTTTGAACTTCTTTTTTTAAAAAAAGATACGTTTTTTGGAGAAACCCAAAAGATTCAGATAAAAATATTAGAGTTTTGAATTTCTTACCTCTACTTGGACAAAAATCTCTTTAGTATAACGGGAATTTCTGAGTAAACACTGCAAGTGGTTCTTTATTTTAAAAGTACATTATATGATTAATAAGATTTCTAAATGTGGAATTAAGAAACTCTAGGTGTAAGAAAATGTCTCTGGACTTAATGAAACTGAAGCTTCTTCAATTTTCTATCCTACATATTGTGTGAAAATTCCACATATTCATGTTACAGTAATACTCTTACTAAAAGTGGGGTTTTAGTCCATTCTGGGGAGCAAAAAAAAAACCCCAGCTTTTGATTCAAGCAGACAGCTATACACAGGAAAATATTTTAACCACAATTTTAGACTACAAATATACTCAGGATAGAAAATGCTCTCATCGGCCTATATGCTTTGTTAACTAAATAATATAGACAACTACATTCATTTCCTCCCTGAAATATATTCTTTTTCCCTATAATACCCAAATTTTAGGTGATAATTAACAATTCCAGTAGCTGTGGAACTGACTACAGTAACACAAAACATCTTCAGAAACGTACAGGCCTGTCCTACAGGCACCTAAAAATGTATGGGCTGGCATGCAAAGAATGTAACCTTCATGTTCACTGAATTTCTCAGCTGCCGAAAATGTTGTCTAACCAGTTTCAGGAGTCTATAAAATACTGAAATAATCTGAAAAAGATCCTCTGTTACCAGCTAAGAAGCATTAAAAGAAAAAGTTCCTGTTACATTATCCAGTTTTGTACTGTATCTAAGTCAGCTGGCAGCCAAACGCAGATGAAGAACACACCTCTCCGCCGTGTGGATGTGTACAATGGCACGGGGATGCTCAGAACCCCAACACTAAACCTCTGGGAGACTCACATGTCGCTCCCTATTTGCCACTTACATGAGCCTAATTAGCGATTCTCATATTGAAGAAATCATCAGGCATATGGTAAATTGAAGGCATGACAGCTCTATTTTATAGAAGCTACAATTCTGCTAAAATCTATATTACTAGCTTTTAGGAAGCAAACCATTATTTATAATCCTGAACAAAACATTAATATTTATGACATTATAAATCTCCATAGAAGCCAGTGCCTACTCACAGAGGTAAAAGAATCACAGGTTGTTAGGCAGTCTAATTGTTTTGCCAACCATAGAATGCATATTGCAGTGCCTAAGTCATCAGCCTCACCTTCATCAGTACATCATAAATGCCACCATGTAATTTATGTATTCCAGTATGACAAGTCACATTAAGTTTTCTATGTCAGAGAAATATTTTGGGAGGAACTGTGAAAGGACTGAAATACAGATTTCTTCATACTCACTTCAAAGGTTCTGCTAATTTTTAAGGACTTTAAAAGACGCCACTGCTCACAGCAGTTTAGAAATTTGGTAGAGAAAGTATCCTATGAATAGAAAAGTGCATTTTTTCTGCGAGATTAAATACCAGTCACGCACAGCCAAGGGGAGGCTCTTCACTGATTTGTATTCTTCAGGTAAAATTTTGACCAGTATGTCAAGCTGCCCCATGAACATAAAATCCTTACAGGGACTCCTCTGAGCAACGAGCAGAAGTATCATTACACCCACAGACACTGCCTGAGAAGGCCAAACAAATTATGGTACTTAGACACCAAATCTATCTGGGAAAGTTGGACGGTTTAGAAAAACACGCAAAACTCTGACAGAGAGAAATTTGAATTCAATTACTATGCTTCTTAAATATTTGCTTGAAAAGTATACATTTCAAACACACATCATGCTCCTAAAACTGAGGATAAAAATGTTATAAACACAAAATGCAGCAAAGAAAAAGAAAACCCAAATTTACCCATATTATATACCCTCAGGAGCCATATTTTTTTTATAATACAGTGGCTACCATTACAAATGCTTCATGTAACAACTGCACAAACCTCAAGCAAACAGAAATATAAAAATGTGCAGGAGATTAAGAAACAACAAACATGACTCTTTATCCTAATAATTAATATATGTTAGAGGAAATTAATTAGAAATATTCAAAAAAGTTATTCAGACCCATAAAACTAAGAACTACTAACAATCAAGAGCTGCTATTTGCACAAATAACTATGACTTCAGAATGACATCCTGGAAAACAACGTCAGATTTTGTCAGACTTGTTACCAATCTGGCCAAGTTTCATACAGAAAATCATCTGGAGATAATAAGCACAGAATGTGAAGAACTGTAAGGGGTTTTCTTTTCAGAATTTAATCCTACTCTCCAGGAAAAATTTGCTCTGCTGTAAGAAAGAGTAAAAGTTAGTAAACCAGTAAAGTAAAAGAACTAAACTTAATCGCTTGTGTCAAATGGATAGGTATTTTTGGTATAAATGGGAATTGTGTCTAAAAAGCGATATATAGGAATGAAAATGGAGACTGTAATTGCCTTAATATAGCACATCAGTGGTCTGTCTAGTTCAGCATTTTGTCTTCAGAAACATGCATAAAAAATGCTTAATGAAGCAAACTGGACATGCATAAATCATCAGCTGCCTTCAGCAAATGCTTCATGAACTCAGAGATGGCTTTACAACATCAGTATTTTAAAAGGGCAACCAAAGACCATCTCAAACTACTCTTAGAGAAATAATGTATGCTTAAATCTGCAATTATCTTTTCTGCAAATTTCATTTTGCATTTTCAGTGGAGGTGGGCAGGGACCGAAGTGCGTTCCCTACAACTCCTTGGTATTCAGGTTGTATCTATTGATGTAGAAAAATATATTTTGTCAGCCTATATTTTAAAACCTTGTCTTGTGATAATTTAGAAACATAATGAATTACAGATATAGGGCTACTGCAGGTTCGCATGAATTGCTTGTTCTTGAAGATTACTCCGATACTTTCTCCTTTCTTGTGGATTTTTCTTATTTTATACCAGTAATTTAACGACTCCTTGTTTATTCCAGTCCCTTATGAACACACACATCCCTGCTTTATAAAACAGAGGGAATAATTTATGAATTACTGTGCAGTTAATGAATCACAATAAAATCACATGGTAGGAAATGACTAAATTCTAAGATAGCAAAAAGACACAAGATCCAATTAAATTACTGTTTCCAGTAGCATAAGAGCCAGAGGAAAGAAAAACTGCAGGATTACAGTGATAAAAAGTTCACTCTGAGTCTAAAACCAGTCTATCGGGTCAAAGGGACAAAGAGCAGGAACAGAACAGGATGATGATTCATTAGAATCTGATTTCAAAATGGTGACACTTAACAAATCTCTTCTAGGGATGGTATGATAAGGGGCACACACCCTGTCCTCCTTAATCCTCAAATCCCCAGGGGCCTGGCACTGAAAGCTGCACTGAGCCTTTCACAGTGGCCACCTTCTAAACATGATTCCATGTGCATTCACAGACTCACTTCTGAATTTGGGGATGTTATTCACTTTGTGAATAATTGTTCAATTAGTTTACACAATCATTTTGAACAGAAGTGTCTACTTTGGCTTCAGTGAGCAAAGAATAAGCATAAGGAAGAAATTATTTGAATGACACAAATCTGAATGTTATGTCATGCACTTAATGATGGTCATCCTCCTGCAGATATATTCCCTGACCATTTAACAGTATCTCCTCTATTATCATTGTCACTTGGTTTAACCAGCATTGCGTTATTGTGGCCATTCAGCTGCACAACTAGCTCATAAAAGGAGGCCATGGGCCTCTTCAGGCCTATTGTAAACTGTGTCTGGTGAATGATTTGTCCCAGCTGGGGGTACTGCCCTGCTGCATGGGAAGGCAGCATCCTTAACTCATGGACGGCTGAGTTTTGATATGGCATTATTAGATGGACTGAATGAGTTCTTTGTTGGTATATCAGGAAGTCAGAAAGAAAAATTGATCTATTTTTCAAACAGATCTTTCCCTCACTAGAAATTGCCTGTACAGCTCCTTCTCTAAACAAAGTAGGATTCATTCTCAAAAGAAAAATTAGGGTTCTGCAGCAAGTAGTATCCACTTGGTCTCATATGCCTACTGGGTAAAAATATATGAAAAAATACAAAAACCATAGTAAAAAATAGTATGACATTTCCTTTTATTCAGACCTAACTTCAACTGCATACTTCTATGACAAAAGTCTGTGTTTGATGTTAGAGTGAAATACCACTGTTCATATGCTACTAAAGAATTCTCCTAGAAAAGACTTTTTGTATTACAGTGTTCCAGTCCAGCTCTAAAAAAAACTCCTTTAATTTATATCACTTGTGCCTGTGTTTTCTTTTTTTTTTTTTCCCCCTCTCTTCTCTGGATGTTCCACTTAGAGAAAGATTAAAAAAATCAGAAACTTACTGTTTGTTACTCCGGTCGCTGTTACCAATTAACAAGTAGTGCTGGAATTCAAACACTTCTCAAGTGCAGCAAATTATGTGATCTGCCTAGTTCTAATTCTCTATATTCCCATTAAATTACAGCGATCCTTTATTGCAGGAATCACATGAAAAGAACAACAGAATTTTTTGTAAATGAACCACTGCTTTGGTAACAGTAGGAATACCAAATTTCAAGTTCATCATTAAAGAAAACTCATTACCACTAACAGTTTCTATGTATGTTCTCAGTGTGCTTAATATCTACTGAATCCACTCAGTTAAGGAATGAGAGAGGATGTTAAATTAAACATTTTAAAAGCCCATTTCTTCCCCTTCTTTCTGTGCCTTCAGATATTGTAAGCATTAGAACTGGTGATGCCTGCACCCGATTTAGGCCACAAATGAATTGTGATTCCACTATCATTTACTGTTCAGAAGAACTGGCAAACAGAAAAGTACTTTTTTTTCTTACTCAAAGTGGGCAAAACGTGGACATGATTGTGTTTCAGACCACATGGCAAGTTTAGTGCCCACAGCTAGTGATCATTAATGCAGAAGTCACAAAACCTGTGCATGTTTTCCTTTACGGTCCTGCTCTCTGGCCTCTCTTGTTTTTCAAAACTACAAAACATGCAAGACCATCATTATGCTCAGGGGAAAACCATCACTGGCTAATGATAACAATTTAGTGAGGCTCAAGGAATAAACATATTAGGTGATACGTATATGACTGAGGAAATTTCCTTCAGTGCATAGATAAGCAAAGCCAGTTTTAATAAGGGATGGTGATGTTACATGGCTTAGTGCCACTAGGACAAAAAAATTAACCATAGTGAATGTGAGCTTGTTCACCATAATGAGCTTCATCTAATTCCATTCTTCAGAAACCTTCATTTATCTAACTTACAAAGAATATGTTAAACAAAACCACTTCACAATATTAGTGCAATTTACATCAAATGCAATAGAGAAAATTACCTAATACAATTTTCTAAACCATTTACTATTATGAACTAGGGACTAAATGAGAAAATTGCATTTTATGATTTGTAGCCTATTGAAAAAAACCTGTACACCTGAATTCACACAATCTGCATTACTTTGATTCTCCCTCAGTGGTAAACGGCCTTAGTAAAGCAGAGAACCAGAAATAATACTCTATGAATTAAACTGAAAAAATGTGTGAAGACCCTCTGAATCTGCATGAGCAAGACACTGCTTTTGGTTTCTCCTCACACTTTGACACCTGAGGCAGGGAACTCACTTCCCACCTTGGTTTGGTTTATTTCCAGAGCAAACAGAAGACAGGAGCAATGGAGAAACATCTCATTTTTTCAAAAGCAGAACATACATGTGGATCGACATTTGGAGATACTATTAGCATTTTCGTTCTTTTTCTGATGTTTGCACAAAACACCACAAATGTGATTGAGTCAACTCCCCTCCACCCCAAAATATTAATAAATATTTATATTAATATAAACTTTTCAGAAATTCAAGCAGATGCAGTAAAAAAAATGTAAAACTTTAAAAAAACCTTTTTTTTTCCAGAATGCAGTCTTTGCAGATCTACTAAAAGAGCTTCTACTAATAGAACTTTTTATTCTGTTGAAAAGTAATTATTTAATTTAAAATGCATATTTATTAGTACAAAACTCACGGTGAACATTTTTACACTATCCATGCAGTCTTTAAAATATTTAAACTACTAAAGAGTAAACTTTGTTTTAAGGTCAAGAAATGAGAAATTCAGAGGGCTTATAATTTACATTTTGATATAAATCTGTGATCTGTAGTGTCTAATATATAGGCTTTCTATATATTTTTTTTCTTAATATAATATTCTTTTTCTTAAGGCCAGAAAAGAGTATCTGTTCAATAATCACAAAGGGGAAAAGATATTTCCAGGAATGTAAGGATTACACAAATAGCAAAATGAACCATTTTCTTCTATTAATTGCTTTAGAAAAACGTTTTTATTAATTGCATTAGGAATAATAAATTATTTTATTACTTTATAATCTTTTTCTCTTCCCTTGTATGTTTTGCTGCTTTTGCAGCATAAAATTAGTAGTGTTTAATTTGTTAAATGAGATGATAGCCAAGTTTAGCTATAGAACTTCAAATAAATGCATAATTCAGAATCCACTCTATACACCAACAGGAACTAAGGTCATATCAACACAACCTACTGTGCTAACAACAATCTATTACAGTCATCACACTTTTTTAATTGTAGAAGTTCCAGAAAGCAAACTTATGAAATTCTGTGGGTTTAGTTTCCATCTGACAGTATTTGATCAAATAAAGTAGAGCCGAATTGCTAATTGATATCTCAGACTATGAACCTGAAATGTGTTACAGAGAACTCTTATGACATTTACTTACACAGCAATGACTATTTTTCCTCTTCCCAGGCCCCTAAAAGTCTTTAAGAACTTTAGGATGTCAGAAAAATTGAAAAACACACTAAAGTAGCTGTATCTCAGCAAAAGAAAACAGAAATGCTAGTTTAGGGATTTACAGAACTCTCTAGAAAGGTTGATACCAAAAAGAACAAGGCAAAATTGCCTAACGTAATTCAGGTCAAGAGAAAATAGAGGCCACTGAACTTCTTTTTTTCCTAAAATAAGCCCTATTGAGAAAAAACAGTTACTAAATCACACTATGGTGGGCAACAAAGATAACAAAGAAATACTGCAGACTTCACCTTTTTCCTGGATAGCCAGATGAACAGTTCCACAGTTAGATTTCCTCTCTGTTTCATAGGATCTGGATCCCATAGAACTGTTAAGTCTCTCCAGGGAATTGGAAAAGTTTTATATAAATTGCGGAACAAAAATAAAGTATCCTAAGTATGCAGCTATAACAAATACATCCCTGATTACACGTGGCAAGCATTGTAGCAGTGTGATACAGCAGAAAACATACACATTAAAGTCATGGGGGACTTTATATGTATGTGAGATGCATGACAAAATACAGTGGAACTGCTGAAAGCATCTTAGTCATTCTAAGCTTTCTTAAGTAGCATCTTCGTCCTAGAAATACAGGACAATAATAAGAAAAAGTGTGACTAGTAATTTTCTGTTGCTCTAGCAATTAGTAATATCAACAGCAAGCCATTAAACATTTGCCATAAAATCTTTACACAACAAGAGTCAAATTATTCATTGCTCCTCCCTATCTTATACTTCTGAGTACTGAAGGTGGAAATACAAAGTAGCCATTACAAGACGTTCTATACGAGAAGTCTGATACAGCCAATGTTGAATTTGAGATCAAATTAAAACTTGAAAATTCTAGAGCTTAAAAAGACAGTCAAAGGTTAAAATAAATTATAATACTTAATGTGTTTTACTGTGTATGAATAAGAGAACAAATTTTATGATAGCATATTTAGTAAGGTAGTAACAGCATGGGAAGTGTGCAAAATTTTGAGGTACAAACACATTGAACAAAAAAATAGCAAGGAAAGCAACTTTGTGAAAATGAGTTGAACATTGCAACTTATTTTTACAAACTGTAGATAAAATTGGCATGCAATTGTTCTGTTTATCTGCATGAATTTTTTCCTGAACGATTTTACTTTTACTTTGGCTCTTAATTTTTATACTGATTTTTTTTTAAAAGTCTTATAAACTATGTATTTAAACACTTTCATTTACATTTTAAACATCTAGAAATTGCCACATTAATCACTCTGAGCTTTAAAAGGGAATTAACAAGATAGCTAAAGCACTAATTATGGCTATTTCCCTCTAATAAAAAATAATATTTCCTGCATGTGCAATATACTCCTTCCAAGATTCTCAACACTTTAAGATGCCTGAGGGTCAAACTTTGCAGAGATGTTGAAGTTGGGGTACATTACATCACATAAAATATATATTAAAAAATCTGACACCTACTGCATGCCCAAGTGTAAAACAGTGTGGGCTGCAGTAAAGAGCATCAAATAGGACTCTAAAAGATGACAGATGCCTCAAGTCTGCTGCGTCATAAATTCCGTTCCTATGGTGTTCTCAGAAGGTTGCCCTGGTTCAAAACTCTTAAAGTCATCCACAGACTTCTCAGACCACATACTGGAACACCTCAGGCACTGATATTTGCATTGAACTGGGGAATGCCTTGAACAGCTTGTGACCTGCACAGACTCAATAACTTTTTCTGGAGAAAGCTGGAGGGCAGAAGAAGGATGTCAAAACTTGCAACCTTCAACCCCTGCAACTGAAAGAATTTTTATCAAAGTACAGTGCAAAACCACATCACATAGAACCAAGGCAAGAAATTTATAATCAGTATTCAAACGTCACTGATTCAAAAATTAATTAATGTGTTGGAGGAAAGCATTTAGTCAAAAGTAACCAGGGAAGAGATAGGTCTTAGTTTATTAATACACTCCCATGTGTTTTAATCACGGTCAGAGGTTTTGGGCTTCAAAAATCTAAGGGCAAATTACTTGGTTTTTTACCTCTCCTGAGGAGCATATTATTGCAAAACATCTCCTACAAAAGTACTGTCAAATATGAGACCAAATGTTATAATCTGACTATTGTAATGTAGTGGAGACATCTGCACTTTGTTATCTTTTCCATGACACTGATTACATACAAATATCGATGCCAAACAAAATACAAAATACCAGTTGAATACCAACTATATAATGTCAATTTCATAATAGTGTATCTCTCATAATGTTAATGAAGCAGTTTAGCCTTCTAAAAATTTTTGAGATGCAGACTACTTGGTATCTAAACTTCAAAACTGTATCAACATTAGTTGATTCCCTTACTAGTAATTGCATTTAAGCATAGAATTTAAACAATCTTATTCTTCTATTATATAAGTATAGGTAATTTGAACATATGGACCTGGAATCTAGAAGTCATTGGGGAAAGTCTGTTATCTCTTCTCCTGAGTGTAAAAGCTAAATATTTTCTCTGTTTCAGGTAACTTGTGCTAAAAAAGCAGCAGTTCATCTTGAAGTTCAAGCCACATTGTTATAATTTCATTTTTAGCCAGTTCATTGTAATGCTCCATCTCTCTACAAAATTCTTTGACCACCAATATCGACTATAATAATTTGAAACTCCTTTCATCTGCAGCATTAATATCAATGCAAGCTGATATTAACATACAGTTTAAACATACATGTGCTAAAATACCTTCAATGCAATCCTGGAAGGAAATTTTTAAGGTCATTTCAATGTCTTTAAAAGGGAAAACGCACGTAGAAATATCCAGTTAACAACAAAAAAAAGAGTAGTTTCTATTCTTCTGTTCCTTTCCTCTTGAAATTTCCAGAAACTAAGCAGCAGAACAAAAAGCACCCCAGTCTGGAATCTAGTACAGTCTGCCAGTGTGTTGTGTTAAGATGTATATGAGAACACAAATACCATCATTCTAAAACACAAATTCAACACCACAGTGATCCCCTGCAAAAGGGTGTTATCTAGTGCACAACAGACAGTTTCAGTTCCAATCAAAACCCCATCAAGTCTAGCTAAATTTAATCTGACTAAAATATGAAAATCACACAAAACCAGCCCTGTTTTTTAACTGGAGAAATTCCCCTGGCATGTAAGAAATGGTTGTTATCCACATCTCTTGCAATATATAAAACACTCATCTATTGTGAATTTTTAGTTCATAACATATTCTCCAAGTGTATTATTGGTTGTGGAAGTGCCGTATGAGACAGTCCACCTCTGCTGTCAGTGTAGTAGGACACCTCTACAGCTGCCTGACTTCTGATTGCACCTCAGTAGGACAGGTAAGTTCATACTTCTTATAAATCCTTTAATTTCCTGTTATTTCTGTAATCTTCCCAGTTATTAATTGATTCATTATCCTTAAATGCTAGTATAAAATAGCACACATACAATATAAAACTCTGTTACGCTGTACATGAGAGTTTATATATACAGTCACTGCCTTTTTGAATGAATTATGTGAGTAATGTTAGGTTATGCTGAAGTAAATATCACAGCTGAAATTTCCATCCAAAAATCTAAGTACCCAGAAGTTTAGTCTCCCTGAATGGCTCTTGCTGCTGATCCAAATATCTGCATTTCCAGAGAAGTGCCTGATGCCAATACACTCCATGCTAATTGAACAACAGTCACCTGTGTCTACAGTCCTAGCTCTTTAAAAAACTTCTTTCAATAGTCAACTTAATTCAAAATAATTCCTCATGATCAAATTCATGAAGTATTTTCACAGCCTGAAACACCAAATTCTTTATATTTGGGTTTTCATTGAAATGCACGCAAACCACATATTCAGGTTCCAGAAAAAATAAACAACACTACCTGCGGAAATGTAACATTGTTTTTTTTAACAAGGTGGCACAAAGACATACATGAAACAGTACTTTCCGGTTCAGCAGAGCTTGGTACTAATTCAGTTTCCCCTTATTGATTCCTGTTATATTTCCAATACTGAGCGTTCATTTACTTCTACATCAGAATGAGCAACTAATTCCGTGGGATATTAACCCAGGCTAAGTGCCCAGACTCCTATTACCTATGCAGAAAACATAAACCTGATTTCCAGTTTTGCAGTACTTCAGCAAGACCCCTGAATACTTCAATACACTTTTCACCAGACTTAACATCAAAATGAAATGTTATTATGGGATAATATTATGACTTCATTGCTTTTACAGAACATAAATACAATAACATTTATATACGGAGAAGACATTGTGATAAATTCTAAGTACATAAATGTATATTGGGTACATATATCAAGCGCCATATAATTTATATAAAACTACTTTAATTAAAACTTGTCAAATGCATGACTAAAACATATTTTGTAATTAAGACCAGAGCATTTTCAAGAATTTAGTTTCTTTGTTTCTCAAAATCCAAGTACAACGAAGTGCTACAAGGCAAAAATGGAGCCCAGCAGTGAAACTACTATTGATTTCCTCAAAACTACTCACATGTTTAAAGATAAGCATGTGCTTGAGTGTTTTGCTGGGTCACAGCCCAGCTGGCCAAACGTGCCACCATTAATCATGTTATGAAAGCAATTACTACAGGTTTAGCTTCATTAACTTGGAATCCAAGAAAAGTCAAGATTCTATAGGAGAAATCCAGTAGCCATCCCAAGGCCATCCTACACTATGCTCGTCCTCCTCTTTCGATACGTCCCCCTAGTCTAGCAAGAAACTCAATTATTTTAGGTTTGTAATGTACATTCAGTAATTATCAGGAGGGAAACAAAACTGCAGGTCAGACTTGAAGTGGCAATACATTTCCTCAGCCATTACCTTGTTTTATGGACAATACTGAAAGAGCGACATGATAAAAAACAATATACTTCTGGATCACCCAGTGGCTAGTTTTATTTTCAATCTAATAAAACCATCAAACTTTCCGAGGACTATTCCTTAGTCTTCATAGCCTTCATATGTAAAAAATCATCATTTGTATGTATGACAATTGATTAAAAAAAAAATCAAGCTCACTTGCTCTTAGATGATTTCACAATTTATTTCAGATCCTAAAAAACATTTTTAGATAGTCTATATTTCCAAAGGAGACAATTTTTAGGTTGTAAAAGGACATAAACTCATTCAATACTGAAAGGAATTTTAATTCCTTCTAAAAATAACCCAAAAAAGTTTTGAATATGCTTTAAAAAAAAATCCAAACACACACAAACGCCAAAAAGGAGCAAGTAATTCCTGTAGAGAAAAATTAGAGTTTCGCACAGTTGTGCAAAGGATTCATATAGAACAGAAACTTGTTCAACCAGTAACTGCAAAAGTAACTGCAAACTTTCATATATTTATGTCCACTCTTCATTGTCTTGACAAATCATAGCTCTTGACATTGAGTCCACTCATTGAAATTATGTTTTAGCACTGTTATAGAGACGGAAAAAAATGTTATTAGGCAATCACTATGCTGTCTTCCTAAGGGAATAACTATGAACATTTTTTTACCTCATATATATTCATCAGCTGTAAATTAAAATAATTTTTCAGCATTGACAATGGAACATTTAATCATAATCAATAACAGTGATGGTCTCTCAAGCAATATTAGAGAGACATGAACTTTGCTGGTATTAACTCTCCCATCACATTCAATTAACACTAAGTGCCACCACACCTAGATTCTCAGTGCTAGGAGAAGGTCTCAAATAAGATGTACAAACAGGAACTTGACAATTGCGCAGTCAGTTCAATAAATGAGGGAAGGTGCACATTTTAATATGTGATTCCACGCAGGCCACTGGCAGGGAAAAAGGCGTTAAGTCAGCTGACAGAAAGTTAAAGGCCACAAATTAGGCACAAACAAGAGGGCAACAGTATTTCCAGCAATTTAGTGCCTGAAGCACGCCTTTGCAGCGAAAAAGCTCCGATGATGAGAGAAGGAGCAAGAGGTGCTGACAAGCAGTGGCAAGCTTGCTCACAAATATATAAAAGCATTAAATAAAGAAGTTGACCAGAAAGAGGTAACTCTGGATTCCTGTCCCTGTCTCCAGAGTGTTTTTGTTTTAGCAACTGGGTTAAAAACAAACAAAAATGAAACAAAAATCCTACAAATAATTTTGAAGCAGGGACTACAAAAGCAGGATTTCCTTCCACCAGACAGAGTTCTTATGTCCTGAAGCCTTACTAATCTCATCCAAAATCAGATTAAAATAAAAATATTTACTTTCAACATCCAAAATAGACTGAAGAGTTTAAAATATTTTATAAAAGAGGGAATAGAAGAAAGGAATGAAAGAATGGGGTTAGGTTATTTACATTGAGATTGGAACTGGAATGCTGGTTAGAAATATCTGCCTGTTGTTTTGATCCTTTTTCTTCCCTGCTAAGAACACTCTCTCGTGCATGTGCTACATCCCTGCTTGATACCACAGAGGAAACACTGATCTAATGAACAAGATTTTACAGTTATAATGTTTGGAGAGATTCTCCAGAAATCCCAGTAGGTCTCCGTTTCCCTCTGCACAAACCCACTTACCTCAAACACACTCAGGAAAAGGTTCTGACCTCCCTACTCTCTCCCATCTTTCTTTGGAACAGCAATAGTTCCATTATGACCAGCTGTTACCTTCCTTCTGTGCTTGGCTGACCTTCACTCGGCAAGCCCCTCACCAGCTGGCCGATGCCTCCACCTGAACACCTCCATTCACCTACACTTCACATGGATTTCTACTTAGATATGTAAATAAACTAATTTTGTATAAATATCTACAAGAGATTTCTATTACTGTGTCATGATGGATGACTGGCTCAGCTGATTAAGATCAGACACAATAGCAACATCAATCACTTCAGAAAGCAACAGGCCTGGGTGGATTGACCTGCAAAATGTGTTTTCGAGGGGTACTTTAAAATGGCACAACATCAAACGGGGGAGCTCAAATATGTAGTTCCCCTGGCTTTCACAGTGCAGTACAATCCCTCTGCTTCTCAGAGTAAGACGAAGTGCAGAACAGCATAATACTGAGTTTTTAGTGGAGAGCCCAAATACTAGTAAAAATGGTTATTTGTGACATGGTGACATAAAAAGGCTCAAGTCTACAAAACAACATAAAAACACATGGGAAATTTCTGTGAAGACTTATATGCTGAAAGCATAGATTTAAGTTCAGCAGGAAAATGAGAAACATAAGGGGAAAAAAGAGGTCAGTAATCAAATGACTAGGCATACAAACAATCAAACTCACTCTACCGGAAAAGAATTAAAAATACCCTTGAAAATTTCATCTTATGTTGCTAAGAAAAATTAATATAAACTGAACTTCACTTCAGAAATATTCCTTTTGCTCAGTTAGTAACAAACTGACTGTTCATATGCTGAGACTACCATGCTAAAAAGAATTAAAGAACTTGAAATACTTCGAAAGAGAAGAACATCTGATTTTTCTGAGTGGTCAGATATATGGGTTCTCTCCAAGAATAGACATGTTTATTCCATTTTCTTGGCTTTCAGTAGTGACAGTGTTCTCCTCCACAGCTTTAAAATTCTCCTGTAATGCCTAAGGTAGTGTGTCCTACCACTGAGTGAAAAATGTCTGCATTTTAATGCCTGAAATCTCCTTCCTCTACCATACGTATTATGTAGAGAAATTAATCAGGTTCTGTAAAACTGTTACATAGTGCAATTATTCAATGCAGCATTTCTGAAAGGACCATAGATCTACCTCACACCTACTGCCTTTCACTCCTTTTCCAAGTTACTTTGCCCTACAAAATATGTTCCCGTTGAAGAATAAATCCACAAAGACTGGAGCGGAGGGAAAGAACTGTGGTGACCTCAAGACATAAAAGAAAAAAAAAAAAAAACACCAACAAAATCCACTGAGAAAACAAATTCCAAAGTCTGAGAAGGAATATATAATTCTGGAGAATGCTTCTGTTGTCAAGGAAAATACCAGGATATTTGATACACATCTCTTAATAACACTTCTTTTGCAGTAAGTAGATTGAATTATACAAGGACCTTGGTTTTATTTATGCTGTGCCACTGGCCTACCAGATAACTGGGCATAGTCTCAGTCATGCAGAAGTAAACCCAGAACAGCTCAGTATTTTACATGCATTTGTATCAGGCTAAGACCAGACCCACTATTTTGATATTCAATGTTATTAAACAGCCTATTTTGCTGTTCATCTACAAGAAATCGTGGGATGTTTGAGGCCTGAAGGGACTTCGGAAGGTCAGCTGGTCCAACCCACCTGCTCAAGCAGGGCCACCTAGAGCCAGCTGCCTAGGGCCACGTCCAGAGGGCTTTTGGACATCTCCAAAAATGGGGGCTCTATTACCTCCCTGGGCAACTTGCGCCAGTGCCCAATGACAGCCACAGAGAAACAGTGTTGTTTCTCAGTGTTCAGATGGACTGTCCTGCATTTCAGAGTGTGCTCACTGCCTCTGTCCTGGCACCAGGCACCATGGGAAAGACCCTGGCTCTGTCCTCTTTGCACCCTTCCTTGAGGTGTTCGTACACATGGATGAGATCCCCACGAGCCTTCTCTTCTCCAGGCTAAACAAGCCCAACTCTCCCAACCTTTCCTTATATGAGAGATGCTGCTGTCATGGCCATCTCTGTGGCCCTTAGTTGGACTCTCTCTATTATGTTCATGTCTCTTGCAGTAGGGGGATTAAGAAGTGGACACAGTACCACCTAAAATGACAAAGGTTTTCATGTTAAAGAAATCAGTAAATTATTGCAATGATTATTCAAAACTATCAGACTTCCACCTGTCAGAGTCCAAGGAGCATATGGCTGATACTCTCAGTCATATGGTTTAGTTTTAGGTAGTGCTGGGAGGAGCAGGGAGTTGGACTCAACAATCCTTATAGGTTCCTTCCAACTTGAGATGTTCTGTGATTCTATGAAACCCAAAGGATACATTTATACATTTATAGTTTTAACCATTCCTGATAAATTGTTTGTAAATTAATTTGCTTCCAATGTTGTTTTCATCATTGTAATGTACTGGTTCATGTCAGATACTGTTAAATCAACATCTGACTGAAAACTCATCATTAAAATAATCAATAATATTTAAACTATTTACATGCCAGTGAAATTTGGATAGCAATGTTCTGATTCTAAATTGTAAGAGTCTGCCTGGGGCTTCTTGACACTGACAGAGCATAAATACTCACTCTGGAAAGAATCTACTTGTTCAGTTTGACACTTGCAGGTGATGCCATTCAAACAATTTAAAGAAAAAAATGATGTTCATGGTATGGTGTTGATAGCTGGTTATGTGATTAGGATAGAAAAGGAAAAAAAGTATCTGGGAAGGCAAAAATATCCATAAATGCTACTGATAAAAATACATTTATTGCTGCATAGACTCATTAATTTAAACACTAATTTTATCCAGACATTTTTTAAAAATGTACTCTGTTAATACTTCTGGTGAGTGTGTATTTAACTCCAATTATTCTTATAATAACTATAGTTGGCAGGACACCATAATCCACAAAATAATATCAAATAATAATTATTTTTATGTTGTAAAATAAAGATTTAAGTCATCAAAGAAGAAAATTTTAAAGCATGAGTTTCAGTGCATACAAAATATCTTCACAATAATTTCGAGTAAAAGACATAGATGATACAGCCCCACTATTTGTAATAGATACTTCCATGTTAAATGCAAAACTCAAAGTGCCTATTTATTATTAGCCTCTTAGAACTACTACTAACGCTGAAATAAAATAATTTTGGTTATTGTTACCATATGTTGATCTACAATATTGTACCTGAAGAAACTCAAGTCATTGTCATAAAACTTCCATTATGTTAGGAATTTATTAGCAACGATTGACTGAGGAAAAAGTAGCTCAATTTTTAGCAAACAACATAATTCACTTTAAAGTACATTGAAAATATGACATCACCTGAAAGACTGGTGTTATTTTCCTTCATCTGTCATAGCTGATTACAGGAAATAAACTCCAGCCAAGCAAAGCAAGTGGTTTTATATATACTTACACTTATATGGCTACTATATATTTCTTAACTCTTCTCATCAGAAGATGGATTGGCAGACTGGGAAAGCAGGAAACTAACATCTCCTGACTTCTGACATACAATCTGCATTTCTTTCCCCCCCCATTCTCAGATTATTCTTTGTTCTATTCAGTTTGGCAGGAAAATCATGTCTTTTTAAAATGACTAGTCTGATTTTCAAGTCCACAAGTAATGGCATCTGATAGTCTTTTCCAAAACTTCATCTGATGTATGCTACAAAAAAAAAAACCAGTTTAACTTGGTCAAATTATACCTTGGATACTTTGTGGCCTTTTTCTGAAAGACTGAGAAAGACACAGCAGTCTGTCACTGGGTAAACACGGATAAAAGGACGTTATCCAGCTGTCATACAACGTCAGGACTCCGTATGACACTTTTGGTTGGTATTTTTTTTAAGCCACTATACCTTTAGTTGTCTACCTGACACAGTGGACTTTCAGACTGTTCTTCCTTCAGGGTCACAAAGTCTATTTTTCACAAGTTTCTGAATTATATCATTAGACCCTGGATCCATCCCAGGATGCTCTCATTCTTCTTGAAATGGGTCAACAAACCCATATCCAGCACTAAGATTATTAAGGTTTTAGCTCAAGCTTATTAATGCTGAGTGCACAGAGAGGATCAAATTTCCACATCAAATTTTGAGATAGAACAACTTTATAGTTAAAAAAAAACCAAACCAAACTCAACAAAACACACCAAAACACCACCACTCACCCCCATTAACCTTGTTTAGCCATAGTATTTCTGTAAAAGTTACAAATGAACCTTAAGGAAGAGGTGTTTGTTGTCTGGTTGGCTGGGTTTGGCAGAGAGATGGTTGAAGTTCTTTGTAGTGATGGGCTATGGTTATGCTTTGCTCTGCAGTGAACTGTCTTTCTGGAAACAGTAGCCCTTGCTTTTATTCTTTGCTTCTGGATGCTCAAATTAGCTGTGCTGAAATATGTATTGCACCTTATAAAATGCAAATAATACCATGAAAATTTAAAATTACAAAGAAATATCATTAATTTTACCCTTTCTATGAAATAATACTGAAGCATCAGGAAATAATGTGGAAACAAAAAGAATAATTATTGTGAACTGATGTTGAGTATTTTTGAATAAAAATTGATTGATTCAGAAGACTTCATACAGAACTTGGTCCTGGTTGTGTAAATATGAGGAGGAGAATATTCTTGCACTTGTCAGATTTATTACAAAATAGTCTTGGAATGATTATGTGGTCTGCTTTTTTAAAAAATTTTTTAAAATGCGGGGAGAAGAAAAAAGAAATACATAATCAGATATGCCTTTTTGGAGAAGATTTCAGATATTTCACAAAGGAAATATCTATTATTTCAAATCTATAAATTAAGAACTTCATTTTTGGTAAGGGAATGGACTTGCCCAAAACACAGAATGTCCAGAACTCCTGCCCAGGCATACTCAAAGACAACAGTCTTTGAGTTGGAGTAGATGATCATTGTAGGTCTCTTCCTACTGAAGCATTCCATACTGTTCTATTCTCCAAAGAATTCACTAAAGCTGCACTGTGCCCAGACCATAAAAGAGAAATATCCCTCTTTGTATCAAACACTCAATTTATCTAAACTAAGAAAATAACATTTGAAATACCACCTGATTTCAATTGCTGCTTCTAAGTCAAGGATAAAAATACAAACCGTTTATGCCATTCAAGTTAAAATGATGTCTATGTCTAAAATTTAATGTAATCAAGCATCTCTGAAAATGTGACAAGTTCTTTGGTGGCCATCAGGCTTTTTTTTCACATAGCTATTGCCTATAAAGACACAACAATCAATTTTAAAAGGTTTAATGAAACAACATAGGTTTTTTTAATGGGGAATATTCAGATCTTTAGTTAGCCCAGGCTTTATAAAACTCACTTCAGCAAAAAAAGTTTTATACATTTTTTAAGTCATCAATAAGTAACCACTGGTTAGGACTCACATTTTTTTGAGGGTAAAATTAAGTTGCTGTCTACCACATGCTGGCCTTTTTTAGCTTCCTTACATAATTTAAAAATGCAATAGAAAGGCTGTAAAATTAAAAATACATACCATCATTTTTCACAAAATCCATTCCTATAATTTCAGATTTCTAAGGTGAGGCTTTAATTTTCAACTGTGTATTAATTATTCTATGGAACTAAATTAGCCTAAAATCTCCACTGTAATTCCATATAATAAGAAGCAACGTATTACAAACACAGTGTAGAATTACTGTAAATCCTTTTAATAGGCCCATATGAAAAGAACAAAGGCTAAAAATGTCACTTACTTTAGGAGAGATGCCATTGCTAGATGTATGACATTGAACAAGCTGTCAGAATAAGATAAATGGAGCTCAGTTGTACCATTAACCTGTGACATTTTTGACAGTGCAAGGCTGTGCACTGTGAGAAAAGCAGAATATGTATCTTTGTGACTTTTCTCCTCTCAGTTAGTAATAGAACTAAGAAAAAAGATGTAATGGTATAAGAAAAGAAAAAAAAAGCTTTTTTCCAGCTCTCAAAAATGTAAGAGCTCAAATAAAGAGACTCATGTCTTCAGGATATATGCAAATATATTCCAGACAACATATAGAAAAGGAAATTATACTAAGTAAATTAAGTAAGTGTCTTAAAATTTAGAACACCACAACTAATCTTTCACAAATCTTGACATTTTAAGAACAACAAATTGTAACTTCCACACTTCCTATTTTATTTATACTTCTCTCAAACTAACTTTGAGTAACCAGAAAGAGAAAAAGGACTGAAGCATTATTAAATGCCAATCAGTATACAGAAGGCAACACTCAATCATTATGTTAGGCTCTAGTTTTAGCATTACAAATTCCAGCAGTTTTTCCTTAAGAATACATGGTCTTACTGAAAACAGAAAAACCACTTCTCCAAGTTTTTTACATTTCTTTTACAGTTAATATGTGCTAATAAACAGGGAGATACAATGTGAAAAAAATTTTAGATACTTCCTAGCACATAGACAGTAATACTACATTTTATTCTCTCAAACCCCTTGAAGAGTCTAATCCCACAGAGCAATATAATTGTTGCTAGAAATAAAATAGCAAACAATATGTACTGCCATAATCATTACCTTAGGAAAGGGAAATCTAAGGATTGTGTGGTCAGTTACGGTGAGCTGAGGTACTGGGATGAGAGGTAGTGAGCCAAGTCACCTCAATTCAGTGAACAGAAAAAGCAGTCTTAGAAAGGAGAGCAGTAGTCACTCTGAATACTGAAAATCTTTGATGGAGTAACTAGCATGTACAGCAACAAGAGGGTGTGTAAACCCATTATTTGAGCTACCTTTGAGAAACATAGGTTCTCCTGTTACTTTCCAACAGATTGATTGGGTGGTGGTTAGGAGAAGTATGTGGAAGAATAGAGGGTCAAATATTGCTGTGTGTCCAGCTCAGCTTCAGAATGTGAGGTTGGTATTTTGCATTTCGAGTTGAGTTGCTGCAAATGGATACCATAGCTTTGACAAAGGCCACAGCATCTCATCCAGCTTCTGAGCTTCAGGAGTGCAGAAGGCTTGCAAGAAGCTTTATGGAATGGAGAACAGAGAAGGGGAAAGGGTCTCATGTCAACCAAGTCAGTCCTAACAGTCAACACAACCCACAGGGACGGGTGTTTCAGGAATAGCCCCTGCTCTACACCTTGTCAAAGCAGCAGGGGTAGCTACATCCAGAGTACAAGCTGGTGCTCTGCAAAACAGAACTGAAGAGCTTGTGTGCTCTGAGGTTTGGAAGACTGTACCTGAGCCTTTGACCTTAGCCTTCCCGCAAAGGTACACCCTGGAGAGAAATCTGAGACTGGGCTTCCTCTCCCAGACATAGCAAACCCCGGGACGTGGGATTTCTTTAGGCTTTTGTTCATGAGGCTTTGATTGCAGGAGATGAGTACTCTGACAGATATACATAGTTGTGAGGCAGTTTTGAAAGTCAAGAGACTTCCAGATCA
Organism: Edolisoma coerulescens; assembly: GCA_013397115.1. Classification (NCBI taxonomy): domain Eukaryota; kingdom Metazoa; phylum Chordata; class Aves; order Passeriformes; family Campephagidae; genus Edolisoma; species Edolisoma coerulescens. Next base: position 3,897,063 of record VWZW01002032.1, read on the forward strand.
AAACAGTAACTAGTGATAATTTACTAAAATGGCAAAGAAATATAGGTTTCATAAATGTAGGCAATAAGAAATTACATTTTAAGACAAGAAATAGTTGAGAGAAAAGTTAAGTACAGTTGCTGGACTTTGCTCTACAAAGCACTAATAACCTCCAGACATATGTTTGTTGTGCAGAAACTCTGGGCTCAAGCAGAGAGCTACACACTTGCACCAGCAGTGGAATAGGCATACGGGCAGTCACTTGAATGAAACCACACAGTTCACTGAAGATGGTGGAAAACAGAGATGTGTGAAAATAAATTTACTTAAGACAGAACCCCATTCTAGGAAGCCACGAAGATTTTCACAGCAAACCTGCTTTCCCTAGATGTATGAGCCTGCAACTACATTCTGTGCCTCAAAAATACAACTGAGTAAAAACATAAAGTGCTCTAAGTGCTTTAGAGAAATCATTAACGCAATTTTGTGCATTCAAATCTGCTCAATCTCTTGTGGACAAAATCTGGAGGCTGTCTGGCATTGAAACCCATGTAATCTGACTTCTTTAATTTAATTTTAGTACTATTTCACACAGTTTTGAAACTGAAGTGTATTTCACACCAGAAGATTTAAAAATACATCTCTGTTTTATTTTATCCTTAAAAATAAGAATCCAGTCTAGGTCCAAAAAGGAGAATTTTTCAGATTTTTTCTGTATCTAAACCAGAACATCTTCCAAAACTCTATCAGATTAGTCTGGGAGTTACTTACTGGCATTTTAAGGCTATGCAGGCCTTACCAACTATCCTTAATTGTCTGCATCACCAGAATATTCTTGGAGGGGTAACCAAACAAAAGCACTTTAGAAATAACAGGGGGAAAAAGTTGGGAAAAAGAATTAGAAAAAAAATTCTGAACCTTAATCTAGTCTTTGAACAGTAATATCTTCCCTATATCTGTAAGGTATAGTGGAAAAACAAATTATCCAGGAAAATGTACCACAACAGTGCCTAGGCATTCTTTCTTCTAGACAAAGCATTCAACATTGGTCCCTTTTTTAGTAATGCAGAAGTCCACAGTATTGTATTTCAGGAATCACATACTGTCTTTATATCAATATAATGAAAAACTTAGTCTCATTCAAATCCTAAAAAAAAAATATGGCTCCTTTTTCCAGATGAGTATCTGACAATACAAAAGATGAGCCTGACTTTTTCAAGACTAATCCTGACAGACAGAAAAACACTAGTACAGCCTTATCCATAAGACTGTCTACATGAGCCTGTCTACAAAATGTAACTGCCTCAAAAATTTTCCAAAATTGGAAGAGAATCTCTACTACAATACCATCCATTTTAAGCCCTAGAATTACAAACAGTACTTTAAATTAATCCATGATTATTGCAAAGAGAATTTACCAGACATGATTAAGAATATCCCGAACATCTTTTTGCAAAATACAACGTAGTTGACCATCAGACACTAACACAAAAGAGGTTTTTCACATTGAGAAATTCAGCAGGTAGCACCTTTTCCTGGCCTCAACGTTTCACTAAAGACAGTCTTTAATGTGCTTGTTTATTGCATTATACAACATTTATTTTTGCTTTTTTTCTCCATGAAAATGGGACTTTATTTTTTTCAAGAAATATTCTTGGATTGACTGGCCACAAAAGATTTTTACATCCCTTTATTCTGCAGAAAAGTCACAAGCTGTCTGAAACAAAATCCACATTAGTCTTCTTACTTCAGAGACACGATTTAGAGCACTACTATATTATCACATACAAGGTAATAAATTCTGGCAAAGACTTCATGGGCAATCACTTGCAGAATCATGGCTTTTAGGAGAAACAAATCACATGGGTTGTGTAGAAGGAACAGGGCAAACCTATGACTTAAAATGATCTACACATTTTATGAAAACAGAAAGCAGGGCAACATAAAAACTTTGCACTGGAAGCTTGAGATCTAGAAGAGTCCTTTTCTTTGAGTCAAATTGTGATTGTAAATTATTCTAGCTTCAAATCAATGGCTTTCTGGTGGAAAATGGAGGACATAGGAATTTGAAAGACATTTTTGAGAAGAGAATTGTGGAGGAGGAATTTAACAGTACCTTCTTATGAGCATATCTGTCCTGAGTATCCCTCAAATTTATCCAATACCCTTTCTTTCAATGTTACAAATTATTGTTATGGAAATTCAAATAGTATCATTTTAGAATGATAAAATGGTATCATACAGCCAAAGATCTTCAGAACAGACTGAGTTGCAGAAGCTACAAAATACTTTCATGCAAATATCCTTTGCAACTAAAAAAAAAAAAACCAGAACTAAAAAATTAATAAGGGCACCAACACAGACTAAAGTGAAAGAGCATCTACATCTCATGGATATTTTGAAAACACTTTTGCTTCCATGAGGTGGGACTAGAGCTAGCTGCAAACCCACCAGTATTCTAAATCACTCCATATGGTGCCATTTTTCTACAAACCGACAGGGATATCCATGTTCTATATGAATTTTATTATTTTATATTCACCCATACAAACAGCAAATATAAAGGGAAAATATTAAATCAATGCTATCACATTGTTTTCCGACTTTCAGACATGAGTTTTACCCAAGTGCCTTACATCTTCCTTCTAAGGAAAGAGTTTAAAGCATTCTTATCTTTTTCCGCTTCATTATCCCTTTGACTGCATGACCTTTTGTATTTCAGGATGTAACTGATCATGGGAAAAGTCAGCAGATTAATATTGCAAACAAATGAAAGTCAGCTTTCAAAAGATTAAATATCCTTCCACAAGGCATCCTAAAATGAGGCACAAAGGCAAAGCGTATTTTCCTGAATGCTTTGTACATAATGCTGTGTTGTGTCAAAGACGTAAAAATCTCTGAAGGCTTTCAATCTGAAAGCAATCGCCTTCTTTCTTCTACATTCTCCTCTACACTTTAATAGGGGTGGAAAAAATATTTGTCAAGGAACAAGTTACGAATATTGAATACAGCTCTGCTTTATCCTTTTGTTTCATGGTTCATTTTCATCAAAATGTGAAAGCTAGCATGGTACTGAGACGTTGCAGACTTCCTTTCTTTAAAAGAAATTATTAAGTTCACCAGATGATACACCACTCCATTCCTCATTGATTTTTTCCTCACTTGAGTCAGGTCTAAACAATGAAATACATTCACTTCTTCCATCCTCAAATTTAAAAATAATAAATTATGAAAGTGACTTGGCTTTATCTTCCAGTACAAAGCAGCAGAAACTCATACTGAAAGAAAACAATTTCTCTCACAGTTTAAGACTCACTTTTTTATTTACAAATTAGTAGAATAAGTTTTTGAATTATTGGGGGGGGTGGAATCTATTTTCTTATCCATCAACTTCTTTCAGACTCTAGAACTTTCAGCTATTTTCTAGTGACTTTACTAAGGAGACTAGGTTTTACCTATGTATGAAAACATTGTATCCTCCTTTGGCATTTTAGTCTAGGAAAAACGCATTTGTTAAAAAGAAGAGTTCAGCAGTACAGCAAACCATCCAAAATACCTGCAAAGGTATTATGAAACAATATAATTGAGGAAAATCAGGAACAGGCTGTTTAAATTATTCTCATTTGACCCCCATGCACAGTAAACCAACACCCAACTTGTGCTGGAGTTAATAAAGAACGAGAGTTGCTGAAAGCCCCCAGGCGTAACTCTTTGTGAGGGTGCAGCCCAAGGGCTACAGCACTGAGCACCCGATAAGATCCTTTGTCTGCACAAAATACAGCACTGCTGTACAAAATGATGCAGCAGTATTAGCACGACACTCCTGAGCTCAGTTTATCTCCCCACAGTGGTTAAACCATTATCAGTATCCTGGGAAGGAAAATTGCTACCAGCTCCAGCAACTCTTTACCATTTCACTGGTGAGTATAGAGAGTGCTTACAACAGTAAGTTGTGGGTATGTCTCATTTGCAAAATACAACTCAGTATCAATGTAACATCACGGCTAATTCAAAATGAGCTGCGTCAGGTACTGCTGGCAGCACGGCTTAGCAGCTGCTCTTTACACTAAGCATTCATAGGGCAAAACTCATCCACAATCCTGAGCCCAGGAAATTAATTGCAGGACTCCTCTTTTCTAGGCAAGTGCTCTGATCACAGAATGATATTCCCTTTTTCATAGTCTCTTTTCTGGCACAGTTCTTGAACTATTTCTTCACATCTTTAGCAGAATACATAAGGACAGTTGAAGTCACCACTAATTTGGGGATTACTCAGAGAGAATTTGACCAGATCTTTCACTTCATTGGCAAAGACTGCAATTATTCAGCCATTAGAGAAAATACGGCCAGCATGTTTACCCCCCTTTACAAAATCCTCTAGAATCTATTACTGGATTTAGATGGAAAGATGTTATTTAAAGGTTAAGCCTCAGTAAAGAGCTTTATGTTCAGATGGACCAACCTGAGGAAAGACAAGTTTTCTATCCCTACCATGCCAACAACTTGATTTTATCACCATGAATGTAGAAAGGACCTCTGAGCAAGAACCAAGTCTGTATCACACAGCTGCCACAGCAGGGATTAGCATGAATTCAACAAAGACAAAACCAACAAACGATTATTCTCACTTTTAGCTGGCTTAGTTTGCTATTTTTTTTAAAAAATAATGTGACTGTCTCTTATGAGGAAACAATAATTGAGGCAAATAGTCTGCAGCACTGTGTTACACTTTTCTTTACTTAGCAAAGTACTCTAAGAAACAAGGACACGCTATCTGCTATGAACCTGGTAGTTTTGTATATGAGTGTTTAAATTCTGCTCACTTGAGGACATGGGGTTGATGCAATACATTTTCTCTCTGTGCACAGCTGCACAAGGCCAGAGGTACATAAATCCAAACACTTGAGTCAGTCCTGCTGTATTTATTCAACCCTCTAAAGACACCAGCTGAAACTGATCAAACCCTTCACAGAGGTCCTGAGTGACACTGTTCTGCATCATCCCCATCTCTACAGAATCACAAATTTGAAGTAAATTGATACCTTGTTGCTACAGAAAGTGTCTAGTTTTGCTCAACAGAGATTTCTCTTGGGCTTTTTAACCTTTCCAGATCTTTGGCAGAAGCTCTTCATCCACTTCAAATTCTCTGTAATCCACACCCTACATACCAGGAGAGTATTTGGTTTCTCTGGAGCAGCCTGTTTTCATTAAAAACTTTTAACACAAACACAGGCATTAAGAGAAAATTACTGTGCATTGTCCCAGGTGACTTGCACAGTGATTTATTTCAATTCCTATTAATTCCATAATAGAAGATCCCACAGTTAACAGAAGTCACAGAAGCCCCCACCAACTATAAACAAGAAGCCAAGTTAAAAAAATAAGTAAATTACTCCACTAAATTGATTAAACAAGTGTCTGCAGATGGAAAGTCTGCATATTACTTGAACTGTAACTTTAACTGTCAAGAATCTCTTTTCCTAGTTAATATGAAATTTCAAGTAAAGACAGATGGAGAAATTCAGACCACTTATCTAGTGTAAAATATCATCTCATCTTACTTTAGATTTCATTTTTGAAGACTTTTGCAGCAGTCTTTCATATTGGCATAGATCAAGACAGTCTCAATGACAGCCAGGAGCATTGCCCTGTGAAAGGAACACTTTGAGAAGTATGCTTCAGTTGTGCAAACTCAATGATAATCCTTTCATAAAGTAACTGCATTGGCCACAGTTCTAATCTACTTACTTGGATGAAAATACTTTTCATCTTTTGGGAGTACATCCTATCCAAAGTGAGATATGATCAGACACCTGCTGAAGCTCCATTAATAATTTTTAACTACAGATACAAGCTGATCTAACAGCTTCACAATATTGCTTCAGGACAAACAAAGCTAAGTTGAAATGTTACTTGTCAAGTCATCATGCCATCATCTAAATTTCAGAACAGGACTACTCATCTTCAGGGAGAATATTGTCTGCTGGTGAGAAAACAAATACACTCATAATAGATGCTTGTAAAATTCACATTTAAGTATGTCAATAGACTGGACTTTAAAATCTTCAGTTCCCTTTAGGGAAACTTAAATCCATGACTTAATTGCTGAATTCAAAAACAACATCAGTAGGTTAATGACTAAAGCCCAAGAACAATAAACAGTGAAGCAGAGCTGATTAACTTTTCCTCCTTAGATTCTCATCTGAGTACAAGTCATTTATTCACTTGGATAAAATCTCTTTGGTAAGCCAGACGTACAGTTTTGTATTTCCATACTTAGAAGATGGAGGTTTCTGGAATCAGTCAAGGTCTCAGACACAAATGGATGTTGACTACTGCAGAACATTATGCTCAAAATCTTGTTTACAGGGAGAGGAGAAAAGCCAAGAATTTAACATTAGTATAATAACCTAATTTGTCATTATTATGGAAATCTTGAGCCTAACCCAAGATTCATCATGAGTACATATGTAATTATTACCAGGAAAAGAGAAAAATTCTTCTATTCAAGTTTCAACAATAATACAATTAAAATTATTACAAAAAGAATTCTTAGTTTCTTTTCCTGATATTAAGCCCACACTTCCTATGAGTCTAAAGGCAAGTGGTGTCATTCTGCTGTTGGCAGTGGAGGATGCTACAGTTACTTATCTTCATCTGTTAATGGCTTCTTCTGTCTAAAACTCACTTGAAGTGATTTTTATACATTTGGTACATTTGGTTTAATCCCTTGCTTTCTCTTCATTGGCCTGCAGCGATACAGGACCCCAAACTTACACATGTGATGGGTTTTATATAGGTGAGATACATTTAATTTGTTCTCTTTGTTACCCCTAAACTCAATTTTGTCCAGTTCCAGGTATTCGTTTCTTCAGCTGACCATAATTAATTCATTTCTGAAGGGTCTTCAGTGCCTGCCCATGCCCCATCTCCAATCATCCCACAGCAGTGCTCCTCTGCAATGCACTCTGTACACTCCTAGCGTTTATCCTTCCCCAGGCATCTGCTACCATTCCAGGACTGTACTTCTCTACATCATTATGTTAGATAAGAAATATCATGTTTCACATTAAATATTTTCTTTTTCCAGATATCTATAAGAAACTATTGCCATAAAAAAATGTTAAGTAAATGAATATGCCACAGACACCTGGTCAATTAGAGAAATTGCTACCACAGCTAAATGAAGTACAGCAATGTACAAGGAGGTCAAGAAAAGTTCAGAGAAAGCAAGTCTGACATGCCTCAGTCCTGAAGCCTTCAAACTCAGTGCAAGATTTGTGGCCAGTTGCAGTAGAGCAATTGCAGTAGAGCGTGGCGGGGCTGCACAGTGGCAAGAGAGATTTCTGGCATCTAAACTGGCAGAAGATTCTGACGATGACTATGTTAGCCGAGGTATAAGTTGAGCTAGAGAGCTCATTGGAGACTGAGTATGTTTGTGACAAAAAGGCATTGAAACAACTGCTGCATAGTGATAAGTACAGGCTGATGTAATTAAACAATAATTTTCATTTAAGTGAAGAATTTGATTAAATTTGAGTTACTTTCTTTTACAAGTAATGAACTACGAGACTTAAAGCAAACAAGCAGTTTAAAGTGAGTGAAGTAAAGATACCAGAAAGTTAGTGAGAGAGAATTTATTATTAAAGACCCTTTAATATAACACTTCTGCTTTAAAAGATTAACTGAATAAAATACAAACAGCAGCCTTCACTGAAAATAAAACTAGCAGTGAGAAAAGCAGACCAATATAGAGATGAAGATTTGAACATGGGAATGATCTTCGAGGTCTTCTCCAACTTAAACTATTTCATGATTCTATCTGTTTCTTCTATTGACAAAAATAAGCTGCTCTTACATTTTAATAGTGCTAGACATTCATAGCATCAAAACCAAGACTAGGCAAATTGCAGTCTACTTCATCTTGTGCATTAATAAACATGCTTACTGTTACTATCAGGAGTGAAAATCTTGCAAGCCTGACTTTGTAGGTTTGAAAGAATAAACACATAAGTTAACTCTCAGTAGGAGTTGCAAGTTTCTCTGGATTCAGTTTACTCTGATGTTTAATACGGTAGAAACATATGGCAACAGACACCTTTTCTTAGGTGCGTTTTCCTCAATGGAACAGCAACTGCCTCGATATTAGTGGAGAAGGATAAGGTCTCACAAGAAAGTGATCTGCTATTTCCTCTTTAAAATACCTAGATATGATACGGCCTACTGAGTTATTCAACCAGAATTATGAGTAGGCTGCTTCTCGCCTTCTATTTTCTCCTTTTCATGCATCACCTATTTGCATTTCTTAATATATTGCTGTTTGAAGCTGAGACTTTTGAGGCTGAAATCATACTTCTTTGGTTCAGTAGCTTCTAGCATATATGGTTGATACATAAATGAAATGCATTACATTAAAACATGTGTATTAAGAAATAGCTTTTGTCTTTGTAAATGAAATTTTGCTAGATGTTATTTGCATGATTTGTGCTTTGAAGACAGATCAAAGAGGTCATGACAGGGAATAGCAGAGGCTTTTTACTTATATGGTAAATAAAAGCATTACACATAAACATGTACAGAATACTACTTAATCCATTAAATACAAAACAGTAGGAACAGAGTCCTGATACATAAATTCAAACCAAACCTGCACATGCACAGCTATTTCAGCAGGACATCTGTGGGCACAAAAACTGGCAAAAGACGTAACAGCTATACAGCTGTGCAGATTTTTAAAATTTGAATTATTTTAAGTATCAGGAGGTATTTGTAAAAATATCTCATTGTTTTATCAAGATCTAACAGAAAATCCTTTGCCTTTTTTCTTTAATAAAATGAATGGGCCAAAGCAAGAACAAAACTGGTTGCTTTGGTAAAATGAAGCAAATTTTATTTAGCCATATTTGAGCTCTGTATTGTTAAAGGTTCCTGCTTCAGAGAGTGATTTGAAATGCAATTTTTATTTACTGAACTCGTGAAGAAGTTTTTGCTGGGACACAGATAAAATTTTCAGGCTCAATATTGGAAACTACTGCAGCCAGTGCCTGACCAGGGCTTTCATCCTAGGATATATCAAATTTTACAAGTCACTAAGAGGTGGATTTATTCAATGTTTAAAATTACAATCAAGATCCTACTCCCTGAAGAAAGAAACATCACTAACTCAAAAAAAACCAAAACAAAACAAAACAAAAAAACCAATATAAATTAGTGTTGGATCTGTCTTTTAACTGACTTAGAGGGCTCAGAAAAGCAGCTACTGCCATAGGAGGAGTCAGAAACATTTTCCTTTTGATTACTGAAGTTCCTAGCAGTCCCTATCAGAAGAAGTGCAATGTTGTCTTCTGCCTACTGCCAATTACCTCTGAGTATTTGTGTCCCATCCAGGAGGACTGGCAAGTATATTTTTGGTAAATGTACTGTAATTGAACAGCTTTTGTAGGTCTTAGTTTCCACATTAAAACTGATTGGAGTGAAAGGAGATGAAAGAATCAGATAAAAAATATAGTAAAGCAAATTATTCCAGTAAACCATTCAAGGGGATGTTCTTTTTGTGTTGTTTGCTTTGCTTCAATCTGAAAAGTGATTACAACGCCAAGCTTATCCCATAGTCAGTTTTCTGGCCATCCTCACTTATTGCCATGGAACTCATCTCCATGCCTTTCTTCACCTCCTGTCTTAAGGCATTGTGCAGCATTTATGAAATTAGTAAGTCCTAAGTTTCAAGAGAGAGATGCCAGGAACTTTTAAAAGAAATATTGTAACAAATATCACATTGTCATATGTTTTCTTTGTCACACACATGAGCTTCCAGAGAAAATATAATCAACAGTCAGGAAAACAAATTACATTTTAAATATGTAAAACACTAAGATTTTTAGATTTCTCACATGCCAGCCAAAATACTTTAGCAATCCAAAGAATCTCAGTTTAGTTTTATCAAACCATACTCTAAAAAAAAAAATTAAAATCCATGGAGTATATGTCTCTCAATGGCAAACAGCAATTTCCATTTCAATCGTCAAAGAAGAGACTTAGAGGTGATTTGATCAGCATGTGGAAGTACTTTATTTAGTAGGGATGAGATTTCTGATTCAAGTAGGTGAAGACATGATAAGGTCTAAAGGCCAGAAATAAACTAAACAAATTAGACTGAAAATGAATTAACAGTGATGATGATGAACAATGAGAACAGTTCATCTAAAGATGTACTTGAACTGTTCATCATCACAGACTTCAAATTGAGAGGCTCATTTTCCTTGGCCAGAAGTTAAGAGCAGGATGTGAGAATTATTGCAAAGCTCCATGGCCTGGGTTGTAGAAGAGGTCAATGAGCATCATTATATTGGTTTCTCCTGAAAACAATTTCTCCACACTTTAATTAAAGCTAAAGAATATGCCTTCCAGGAACATGCCTTGACAGCTGTGCTACTAAAACACATTAAGTATCCTCATTCCTCAGAAAGCATGAAAATTATAACTCTCCTTAAAGATCAGTGTATGGGGAAGAAAAGAGTTCAAAAGGAGCAAGCTCCAGATCCACATGGGAATTTTTAACCCCCCATACCATGTCCATATAACTACTTGCTTACAAAAACAGTAGTCATTACTTCCTAATATAAGAAAGCACACGACCCCCAAAAGAAAAAACGAAAACCACAATGTCAGAAGTGGCAGCCATTTACTAAGATCTACTGGAAAAAGCAGGAATGCAATGTACATACCAATAAATTTTAAAAGATGTACCAACCAAGAAAGCTTCTGGCACCATGGGACTCATCAATTTGCAACCGTTTCAGTGCAGGCTGAACAACGCCGCTAAAAAATTTGGAGAAAAATTCCTTCGTGACCATGACAACAGCTTTTAATTAATCTGGTTCTCTTTCTGACTTAAGAGACATGTCTGCTTAGACATTAAAATTTTTAAACATTATCAAAACTCAAATTCTCTTAAATTGTTTGTAAATTCTTTTGTTTCTGTGCATGACCTTTATTTTAAAATTATTTTTGCTGTGATTACACAATGGCAACATAATGGCAATATTTTTTCCATCAGGTAAAAGGTTTTAATGGATAACATTTCAAGACGCTGTAGAGAGGCATGACTTAAATATTAGATTTTTGAGCTATTTATGTTATAGCAAATTTCAGTAGCGTACACAAAATAAATCTCACTTAATGCAGTAAGTGTGTATGGAAAAGTATTTACTAAAATCCTCTTTATGTAACTGTCTTTTCCATCAACTGAATAGCTTTGGTAATGCATCAGCAACACCATCTTGAAAAGTAGCTGGGGGGTTTTAATGACCAATATTGATTTTATTTTTAATCTATCACTCTGCAAATGCACAAGCTCATCGTTCAAGAGCGTTTCGTACCGTCCCAGAAGAGGGTCCCACATCAGTGTTTGAACTTGCTCTTGCACATGCTGAGAATGCCACATGCTTGCAGATGCAGTTTTGGCTGAAGTCAAAAGAAACCCGTTTATGAGCATGAACATAACACATACTGTATTGTTGCTTAGTGAAACACAGAGGGATAGAATAGAATAGAATAGAACTGTTACATTTGGAAGGGACCTGCAGTGATCATATAGTCCTACTGCCTGACCTCTTTACATTTGGAAGGGACCTGCAGTGATCATCTAGTCCTACTGCCTGACCTCTTTCAGGGGTGCCAAAAAGTGAAAGCAGATTATTAAGGGCACTATCCAAATGCTGCTTAAACATAGACAGAATTGTGGGGCATCGACCACCTCTCTGGGAAGCCTGTTGCAGTGCTCAACCACCCTCTCCATAAAAAAAGGCTTCCTAATGTCCTGTCTAAACCTCTGCTGGTGAAGTTTTGAGTCATTCCCACGTGTCCTGTCACTGGGCACCAGGGAGAAGAGTTCAGCACTTCCCTCTCCAAGCCCCCTCCTTAGGAACCTGCGGAGAGCAATGAGGTCACCCCTCAACTCCTTCTCTTCAAACTAGACACACCCAGAGTGCTCACCTGCTCCTCACAGGGCAGGCTTCCAGCCTGTTTGCCAGCTCACTTCCCCTTCTCCAGAGGCATTCAGGAACCTTCATATCCTTCTTGAATTGCACGCACCACTCACCAACACTGAATACAGCAGGATAATCACCACTTTTGCGAAGCTGCTGAAGCTGTGATTCTTGCGCCCCAGGATGCAGTTTTCCCTTTTGGCAGCCGGGGCACTCTGATGTCCCACCCTGAGCCGGCTGCAGCTTGCCCCTGGTGACGTCTCTGAAGGAAGAAGCCTTTTCAGTATCTCCCCTATAATACCAAGATGATCTCATCTGATGCGTTTGTGGTTATGTATATAAAATGATTACAGCTTTTAAACAGTAGGATGGGAATTGTATTTATCAATGCCATCAGCATCAACAAATATGCTTGATCTTAGCCCATACTAGACAGATTTTGATATGGCTGTTTACACTCCAGGCATCATATAAATACTGTAAGCACGCCACAGATTTTTAAAAACAATACTGTCAGCCAAATTCTACACATTGGTAAGAAGCTTTGGTGGAAAGACCAATATTTCTTGTATTTTAAAGAAATTTAAAATGTTAATCTGAGGCTGTAACAATCAAAAACCACAACAAAATCACAGATATGCAGTATGACAAAGTCCCAGTGTCCTATTTATTAACAGACATGCCTCCACTGGGAATTTTTTTGCTAACTTTATCCTTATGTTAAATACAAATTAATTTTTCACTAATTCATTAATTACACAATTACTTTCATATTTATTGAGTTTACTTTCCACACCCAAACAGATCTAAGGTATGTAGCAAAAAGTCCAGACTCATTTATAATATTCTTCTATCACAGTATCAAGAAAGTTGTGCCTATTTAAATTGGTTTTAATAATGACATGTATCTGTATATTATTTTGAAATTTTAGATAAGTATAATAGTAAGGTTGATATTAATATGTGATATTAAGGTTTTCAAAAGCAATTGTCTGTTTACCTCCCATTGAGTATAACAAATAAAAAAATAAAGTCAACTCACTTTAGCTAGCATGTGTGACTGCTGAGAACAAAGGAGTCAGTCAGAGTCTGAAATAAAATGTGATTATTACTTCTCTACAATGATTATAACGTCCAAAATCAGAATTAGAACTGCAAAACTCACAACTGTGCTTTTGAGGTGGGAAAGTAGGCAAGTGACACATATTTGTGCCTTATAGCATGTTTTTACTGCTCATAAGGAACAGTATTCCATTGGGTTAAACACTGTGGCACTCAGCTCAGATTCAACAAGTAATTACACACAGTTTTAGTTTTCAGATGATGATATCAAACACATACTACATGTTTTCCTTAGTGAAATTCTTAGTTGCTAACATGTTTGGGGTTTGCCCATTTATTTATTATTGGCTAAATAGCTTAATTCTGTTCAATGCAAAAATACAAGAAAATAAAAAGGAGACTCTATAAAAGTCTTCTGTGTGGCTCTTGAGTTCAAAGCAAATTTTCCAGCTGAGTTATAAAGTCCTGGAATGAATTTCCAATGAAAATGCTAACAGGCCTTTAGCTACAGTTGTGCTAGCGGGTGTTGTTAAAACAAATAGAAAACCCTGTGAGTGCCAGAAAAGCAGCCCGTCATTAGAGGCACTTTTCTAGACGCTTTTTATTATATCTGGATGATGATAATCTTCCCACCAGTGGGCATGCTGCGTTTTGGCACGTATCAAGCTTGTCAGAATCATTTTACACATTCCAAACAGCAGGCAGACTAGACAATAACAAAAGAGAAAAGAAACTTTCTCAACGTGGTGTGTGTCTTTGTTCTCAGGAGTTGCTATTGCCTTTTGATGGAGCAAACAAAGAACCATTTAACCAAACCACTATGCATATTAGAGCCATTGACTCAAGTTCCAGAAGGGATACCAGGGTTGCTGGTCCACCCTCAGCTCTGACAGAAGAGGGCAGAAGTAGGTCACTGTGTGAAAGTGGAAAACAGCTTTAAGACACTCTTCTGCCCAGTAGGTTCTTGGTGCTTTGCAGACCCTAAACCAGCCGGCTACAGCTCTTTGTGTCCCCAGAAAGCTCTCAGTAAAAGCCTGGTTCATCCTAACATTAGGATATAAATAGGTACAAATCCAGTCTTGCAGAGGAAGACTGCACAGGACACACTTACTCAGAGTCACCCACACAAATCATTCTTTTCAGGAAAAACAGCAGTTGCCACTCTCAGTGTCAAAATAAGGAGAATTGTTACCCAGGTTTCCCAGTTTTACCAAGAGCAGCCAAAACATTGCTTTTTAAAACACTTAAACACTATCCCAGCTGAGAGAGACAAGGAAACAACACAAGGCAGTCATGGGAATTGTGACCTAATCCAGCAAAAACCCAAAAAGGCTGCTCACAGTAAAATGTATGAGCCTCCAAAGAGGTATTGGAAGGTGTGGATCATACTGGAAGTAAAATCAGGACTGACATTGGACTTTACTGACCATGTTTCCCACCACAGCTGATGCACATCTCCGTGTTACCTCACTTTTTTGGGTGATGCTAAGGACACAATGTCAGACTGCAAGCAATAATAAGATTGTTCACCCACAGAAAAGGAGGAGAGAGAGTCAAGCTGAAACCTGACCTGCAGAACTTCCATCACCCGTTCTTAAATTAAGTTTAGCACATTCACTCTGGAAATGACTGAGAAATGACCAATATAGGCCCTCACAATGCTACTGTCAATAACTTTCAGTTTTTCAAAATATAACAAAGCAACAGACAGTTGGAACAAAACAACACAGACACCAAAAAAGGCTGTGTGTCATGGGTGCCACACCCATGAAAAGAGCATTTTGCATCTGGAACCTACAGAGTTCTCCATTTTGCAAAACGATCCCCGACTTACTGACTTCCGCATTCTGAAATGTACAGTATTCATAATGGCTAATTGACACAAAAGACGCTATGAAGTGTGAATCTGATTTCAAAAATTGCACATATGATTTCACAAAATTACACATATATGTGAAATATGTGAATTCACTCACTGTGTTTCCTTAATTAATATCCCCTGAGGTATGTAACGTGCTTCTGTTACAGGATTTAACTAAAAAAAGTTGCAACAATTGACAGAATTGGGTATTTACTCTTTTCTTTATCATACAAAACTCAGTATGGATTATTTCTTTCAAATGTGGCATCACATTACAGTTTCTGTGCTGTTCTTTATTCACACATATTTATTCCCACACTTTTCATTAACAACGCTGGCCCTGACACTGAACTTTTTAAATGCCAACATACCTTCATGCCTTCAGATTCAGTTTTTCAGATGGCAGTACATGGAAGAAGCTTAAATTCCACAACCCTGAGCCTGCCATGACCTTTTTTGAACGACCACCACGAAATGTATAAATTCAGGATTTACATCAAGATAATATTCCCTCCTTTTAAAGCAGAAAATTATTTTCTCATCTCCATACATCCAAGTACATTTTGTTGACACTTTTCTTCCAGGCTTTCTGCTCACCTTTCAGAAATAACAGGGGGAAAAAAAAAAAAAAAAAGAAAAGAAAAAGCATCTAGTTTAAGTCTTCTGAACCTTCTCCAAACTGTATACATTCCTTCTGCTTTATATATGAAGATTTAGCTTGGAGCAAGTTTCTAATGCTAATTTATAAATCCTTGAAATACGGGGTTTAGAACAGAATGCTAATATAACTAACTATAGATATGCTTGCAGGCACTGCTATAATGAAAGAAATAATTACATCAATAAAATTATATTAGTTTGACATTAACAATTTGCCCAAGCAAACAATTCTGAATGACTAACAAGCACTATAAATATGACTACTGTCATAAATTAAAGCTATCCATGACCAGAGTTCATGCAGCTCCTTGGAAAAATATAAAAAGAAAGTATCATTAGCAATATTAGGAATTTCATTAAGCACACAATTATAAACTTTGTCTAGCTCTGAAAATTTAATCAACTATCATGCTTGTGAGAGTAAAAGCAAAAAGAAACCCAAAACCAAAAAAACAACCTAACATCTCTTTAATTGTAGCTATTTCTGAACACAGGAAATTATAATAGCATTATTAGCTGAGTGGTAAAATTCCATCTACACATTACATCATCCAGTTTCTCGCATCAACTCATACAGGTTTCTGTGATAGCAGTTTTCTGTTTCTTAAAGATATTTTTCTCTCCATATTCTTTAAGGGATAGCAAAAATACTTGAAAAACCTTGAGTAACTTTAGCATATGAACACTTTTGTAAAATCAGAAATACAGATTCAAAAGATGAGAGTCCACAGGTTCTTCCACCCACAACCACTTAAAAGGCTGCCTACTACTTTGATGTAGGATTTTCTTTTGTTAGGCTGGTTTAAACTAGAAACAAAACTCTTACAGTTAATCCACACTACCTCATCTGTAAATTTGTTGGAGCATGTCCCAGGAATAGGAATATAGAACATGCCTTACACATTTAGAAACAGATTTGCTGAGTATAAGGTTGTGAACAAGTCTCTGCGTGGGTTAAATGGTCACGTTTTCCCAAAAAAGTCATGGCTACCAATAAGCTAGTGAGCTAAGAAAGCATTTCTTTTCCAGCTTGACTCAGGAAAGCAAGCACCACCACATTAAAAAAAAAAGTAGTAAATATAGTAATTCTCAAATCAAAAGCTAAATACATTTTCATAAATACTTTTGACTGCCAGTAATACCTGCCAGGGTAGGAGAATACTTTACTGAGTGAAGAGGACAGTTTCTGTTGGAAATATGGGAACATCTTGTGGACACTACCAAACAATTTACAATATTTCCCTTGGCATATTCCCAAACGTGCTGTATTGATGAGATGATGAGCTGGTATAAAGCAAAGCCTAAAACCGTAATTAAGTTTTAAAATATTTCCCGATAGTTTCTGAAGGATTCAATATTTTCCAAGCAGTTGTTAGAATGGAAGCACAATGAGTTTCTCATAATCTGGCCATTCTGTTATGGATTGCTCTCAATTCCAATGCACTTAATTTGTGTAATGCATGGTGATGATCTATGATAGGTAGCATCATCTCAAGCAGAACTAGTGAACTCTTTCTTTTTCATTTGAATAGTGCATCCAGAGGGAAACATATAAGTAAAATAAAGAGCTTTAGTATGCAAAGTATGTTGCTACAGTAAATTGATGTGTTAAATTATATTGACAATTCTCCTCACCCTGATAAATATCTTCCTGACCTGCACTACTATTACGTAACAGACCATTGCCACGCACAGCCATTAACACGGCTATCAAACCTAAATATTACCTTCTTCTCTTAACAAGTACATAAAATTTTCTGCCACTACAAAGATAACAGAGCTTGAACTAGAAAGACCAATGGTTTGAGGCAGTAGACAACTACACACTGTTGAAAAGCTCAAAGGACAACTTCAAGAAAGAGAAAAATTTCAAAACAGGTCTTATGTCAGGTAATCATTTACAGCACTGTCATACTAATGGCTACAGAAAAGCAGGGGAGCAGTGACAATAGATGCATTCATCTTGCTACAATGCTGGAAAAGCTCCACCTGGATCCCCCTGCACTCTGTCTCCTGCTGTCCCCTGACAAGTACATCCCGTGACAGTGGATCTGATAGTGGGGACGTCACCAATCTGTCATCCCTTCTTCCTGAAAGGCACCTTGACTACAACTAATGACTAAAGGAGAGCAAGCAACTACCTCTGGCCTCCAGCCACATACAGATTTCTTTGTTGTGATACTAAACTCACAGTCAAGTACTGAACGGCTCCAAGGAAAAGATAAAGCATCGTAAAACTAATTTTGCCAGCTATGTAGATATATATGTGCATATATATGTGTATGTATATAAAATACATTTGCACTTCCACAATAGTTTTGTAAATATTTGCAACCTTAAACTCTTGTGGTAATTCATAGTAGCAGGACAGCTCTTGTTGCTAATGACCCTCATAATTAACACGGCAAAAATTTACTGTGGCAAAAGGGAGGTTCCCCACATCCTTTTAAATTTCATGGTTTTCATGGGACTACTACAGCTAAAAGGTATTCATACCTGTTCTCTGTCAAAGACTGTAAACAGATTTTCAGGATTGTGTCATTTCACCATGTATGTATCTAAAATGAAGCGGAATCATGAAAGCCCTTCCATTATCATATGGCATCACAGTCCAAAAAATACTGAAGCAAAACAACAACCAGATCTACGTTGGGCTGAAAACACTGAAAAGCGTCACAATCAGCTGACAAAGAAATCTGGGTCTTAATCCTTTTTGCTTTGATAAGAAAGGAGGCAACACCTCCACCTGTATTCTTTTTTTAAAAAGGCCATTGCTAATTTTTCCTGCAATTTGGAGATGTCTTTGCAGCAATTATTGCAAAGTGAGTGATATGATAAATTTTGACAAGACTTGGAAAATTTACTCCTCCTATCTTTGTGATTTTTTTTAAAACAACAGATCTTTTGTTGTGCTTTTGCAATCCCATAAAATTTTACTGACAAGTTATTTATTACAGCAAAGTTTAGCTTGGGGATTTCTACTGGTATGAGGTTTACAAATGGAGATGAGATGAGGGAGAATGTTCATTGTCATGATCGTGTATTTTCCCTATAATGATAATAATAATTTGTCCCATCTGTCTAAATCTAATCTAATAGTGTTTATGAGTGGTTGAAGGCGTATTTTAATTAAGTCTTGTAGTTGCACTGGTATATATTTTAGTCCCTTCAGGGATCATTTAAATTTCCAATTTTCAATATAGGGTATGTAACCACTACATCATGTGGGAAGCAGCCTGGGCTTTAAGCAGTTAATTTTGCATCAGTATGTGAATCTATAAGCCAATTAAAACAAACATTTCTGGAAGAACAGAGGGTCACTGTTCATACCCCAGAAGATGTTTGGATCTGCCAGGAGTCAAATACCCAAGGTAAAATGCGAACAAACAGTATATTTTTATGCTCTTTCCATTTTAACAGGGTAATTATTTCATAGAGCCATATTTTTTAAAAATGGTTTTTTAAGCAGATCCTTTTCTTTTCTAAATCCATTGAAGCTCTTTACCTGAAACATACTGTCGTAATATTTCTCATAGTCCTTGCAAACTCCAGCTGTAACCCTAACAGAATGGGCTGTATTCTAACAATACAGATCAAGTCTACTAAATTAAATTATATGAAAGCAAAGCAGTTACCCTAAAAATAAGAGTTTTAGCTTTTGAAGGAAATTCCTGATCTTTAGACTGCCTAGGCCAGTGTACAGATAAAAAGTACACTGAGGGCACCCTCAAAACTGATATGACATTTCTCATGTCCAACCTGCTCACTCAAGCTTACAATGAATCTCTACATTTGCACTTGCATCAATGATAGCAATTTAAAAACTGCTGACTCTTTTGGTCACAAGTTACCTCCGTAAGGACGCACGTACTGGTTTTTCAACTCTCACATTTTAAAAAGGACGGTGATTACAGATGTAACGAACTTAGGTTTAGATCTTAAATTCATCCACAGAAATTTCTGTTGAAGGGAGCCTTATTCACATGCAGGCACTCCACACATTCCATACAAAATCATAAACCTACTCTTTAGACATTCATTTTTGTCAATCCCAGCATTTAATTGGGGGTGTGTGTATATACACACATACACACGCACAAGTACAATAAATGTACATGCATTATTTAATTTTAATAATATTGGACATGCCACAGTCTATGGAGATAGGAGTAGCTTACATTTTTTATATTAAAAAATAATATTCCACTGAAATTATTCAGGAACATGGAGTGTAATTATTTACTCTAACCTTACCTGTGCAATTACAAATCGGATGTCTGGTCCAAACAAGTCAACCCACAAAACCCTCATAGGAGACAGTTGTGCCACTGCAAAGGACGTCTCATGCCAGCTGAAATAAATGCACATAAAGGATAGATTGGCCTCTTAGATACTTCTACATCTCTGCTGACTTTATAGAAAGTCTCTGAAGTCAAACAGGGAAGTCAAGTTGGATGGAACAGTCAAGGACTAGGTTTGACTGTTTTTGGAAGGAATGATGGGTGTATGGAAATGGTAATACATTACTCCTTTTGAAATCCATAGTCACTTTCTTATGGACCTGAGTAAAAGTCAGATATCACCCTTCCACTCTTACTATATTCCCTAATGTTCTTTCATATGCCTGGTTACCTATGAATGCTTGTACACCCTTTAAGAACATACAAAACATGGAAAACTTGTGCTAGACATTCAGTCAAGTCCAAAAGCATAGATTTACTGACAGCTAAATGCTTTCTCTCAAGCTTTTTTCATTTGCTTATTTTGCTGCCCTTGCTTTAATGCATAGGAAATGCTGTCACGTCTAATTACTGTGCAAGTGCAAAAATTATTCTAAAATAAAATAAAAGGTTTTGCTTCTAGCCCCTAGTTCTACCAGAGAAATAGATGGATCTTTCTTTCATGCTTTCCTGTTTTGTTTTGGGTTTTTTAAGGCACTGAAAGTAACCTGAGCATTGGAGACTATAAATGCTGCTACTTCAGCATTAGGTGTGCTGGGTCAGCAAGGTTAAAACTATTTGAAAATTCACAGAGAAAAAACAGGGACAAAGTAACGCAAGTTCTCTAATTGTATTATGTGCTGGTTTTACCACTAGAATATTTTGACGATGCCAAACAAATCATGGACTTAGGAGGACCAGTGGATGCTTTCTATCTAGATATTTCAAAAGCTTTTAACAGCATACCTTTTACAAGATTTTTAGGAAAACCAGTACATACAGGTGTAGCATAGATGGACTGGATATAACCCTCTAACACTGCCAAAAAATGTTCAGAATTATTAACAGTCTTTATTAATTTTTGAGGGCCCTCAAAACTTTCATACAAGGATTCTTATTAATGCTCATGTTTGGTACTATGCAGTCACAAGACCAGACAAATTAACTAGTGGATCACTGCAGCAGTTTGACAATAAAAAACATCAGAAAGTCAAAGACTATACTATACTAAATAGTATTATAGTATCTGCGGATTTTATATGCAGCAGATTGATGATTTCCTTTTAGAACTGTATATGCAAAGACTTACTACCACGGTAGAGAAAAAAACCAATGTTCAATAATTAATGATAAAGACAGCATATTTATTATCTTATTGTATAACCACCCCATGAATCCAAAGGGAGCTACGTATTTTCCAAAGGAATGCTTTTCATTTTGGCTAGGGATGTTGTCTAAATAACTAGTCACTGGAGGTTACTTAAAAAAAAAAAAAAAAAAAAAAGACCTGAAGGATGGGATTTCCTACCAAGATAGTTTAAAACATAAATAGTTAGTGTGTTAAATTATTGCACAAAGTGACAAGGCTTTTATTGTTTTTTAATAACTCTGCTGTTTTCTTAGGAGATGATGCAGAACCAGTTATAGTTATGAGACCAATTTAATTACAGAAAACAGCAAATGATGATTTGAGTATAATACTCCTGTGGTTGATTTTGTCCCATTTATAAGCTACAGTATCATTTCAACAGTGTAATCCTCCAGTATTTGTTACAGGCAGTGCTTTTTCCACAAAACAACGGTGGGAAAATGGGATAATTAAGTATCCCAAAACTAAAAAAACCCAAACAAAACTCCACAAGTGCACTCTGTAAACATTTCTCCAGAGCCCTGATGACATTGTTTCTCTTCATATTGTTATCTTCGGGATTAGAAACCAAGTGAATTTTGTATAAAGGCTTCCTTAACACATTACCAACAGCAACAGTTGCATGTCCCAATCCAACAGACTGAAAGAGCACGAATTTGCAAAGCAGTCCTTCCCCTGCTTTTGCAGTTGCAGATCTATGAAAGTCTTGCTATGATAATTTCAACCCTGAAAATTACACACAGTTGTCTGAAGCTAGTGCTGAAACCGGTTAGTGCTGGAGAGACAGATGTCCAGAAAAATTCCCGAGCACAACTTGCCAACAGCAATACCACATGGCATAAAACACTAGATAAAATTTATGACCGCACTCTGCAGAAGGAGAAATTCTGGACTGTTTTATTTCCCACTATTTTTCAGTACTACTGACACACAAAACTGTAAGAATTTCAGAGAAAGGCAGCAAGGGTGACCAAAACCATGTAACAACCATCACTAAACATCGTAGGACTCTTCTGAATAAAGAAGGATAAGGAAGGATGGAAAGGAAGAAGGGAAAAAGAATAATTGACTGGGGGCACTGCTATAGGAGAGTTCTATAAAATCATGAGAGGCATGCAGAGATTGGGTAAGGAGCAGAAGCTTATTGCTTCTTCCAATAAAGGGCTTAAGGAGCAGCAACTGGAACTAAGGAATTTCAAAGCTATTAAAGAAGGGAATTGTTCATATAACATCATTACGCTGCACAACTCTCTTCTGCCACGTTGTAGCTGCAAGAAGTTCACACAGGTTCCTAAGCAAGGAGCCTAATGTAGGAGAAACCCCTTACTCACAGGAAATACACAGAAATACATATTGAATCTCCTTGAGATGTAAATTATTAGAGAGACTGGGAGATTCACACAAGTGCTGCTCCTTACTTGTCCCGATTTTGCACGCTTCCTTAGATTACCTGCTTTTAAGTACTGCTGGGGAAGGGATTCTGAGCTACAAACCTTTGGCCTAACCCAGCACAGCTATTTTTACAGTGCACGTGAAAGTGCAGATTTTAGCAAAACTTCACTGTAGTTTCAGTTTCATGAATGACACTGAGCAGCACCACTCACCATGCATTAATTACAACCCCCACAGAGTATCCATATAACAGTAAATCACATTACACTTGCACAACACACGGATTCTCAGGTGGTTTGTATGATCTGCCAGTTGTATTACTTTCCTGACTCTAAGCAACCACCCCACTTACTCATATTTAAAGTCTGGATACAGAGCAATATCATCAATTATATTGTTATAATCCTTATTGAAACTAATTTGAAGCCAAAATCAATGGTCCATAGTAGCATGAGTACATAATTTCCATAAAGCAAACAAAAAAATCACAGCCCTTCACTGAAGCAACCTAATTTTGCAGCAGTACAAAATCTAAAATGTCACCAGTTCAAGGAGTTTATCTGTTGCGGAAACAAAAGTTTTCAAAATATGCTTTCTGATAGCTGCAGATAACAGCTTTGTAATGCCATTGTGTAGGAATTCAAACTTGAAGTGAAACCTTTCAGCCAAGTGCTGCAGAAAAAAATATTTCAGATAAGTTTCTTGTCGCCTTCTGATTCAGCCTGAAGTAGAACTATAGCACAGTACTGAGAGATAAACCACATAGTTTGTGGTTCCAATGAGATAAACAATGCACTAGAATCAGATTTACTATGCCTTACTATTTAATCAAATTGCATGCATTTGGAAAGAAAATTATTGCTCTCCAAAAGTATTTTTATGAGTTGGTACTCGAGGCTATCCCAATGGTAAGCATCACTAGGATAATTAAGACCAGACTTGTCAAGCAAATTCAATTGTATTTTTTACAAATATTATGTAAAATTGTTATTAATGGGAAAAGAGTGCCTGCAATACAGTTTTGCCATTTTGTTTGGGGTATTTGTGTTGGCTTTTTTTTAAGTACAGCTTGATAAATCTAAACACCTATAAATATATCCTCTTTCAGAAGTGATGCATAAATACAAATTAATTAAAGACACTACACAAACACATACATTTCTTACAACAGGATAAAAATCTTGTATACACTATCAAATCAAGAGGAAATTCTAAATATGGGACTTTCACTAAAGCGAACTCCCTACCTTCTATAAACTTAGTCAATACTATACTTCCCTTAAAGGAGGGAAAACTCATACTGACTTCTTTTTTTCCCCCACTTACATAGAAGGAAAGCACTCTTTGTTCTCAAAATACAAACAGATGCAAAGTGATTGAATTATCGTTGCTGGTTAGCTCCCTAAATGTTATGACTGCTTCTGTAAAAGTTTAAGGGCCCTCTGATTTGGAGAAAGAGCATTGATGGTTTCTATGGTGCCTAATTAGGCTAAATATGTTACTTCCCTCAGGTCAACAAAAACAAATACCAAATTTCCAAGAGGAACTGCCCCTCATTCCTTCTTTTAAAAATAGATACTTCTACTTTATTTGGTTATTTTATCAAATAGTATCATTTTCATGTGATAAGGCCACTGTTAAAATTTACAGAAAAGAAAATCCTCCTTTACCAATAGTACTTAATATGTTCCTCTCCCTCAGATTATTGACTTTTAAGATTACAAGTGGAAAGATTAGGGAATTATTAACCAAATTTCAAGGAGGAACTTGAATTCTGCTTCATTCTTTATGTTCTTTTACACCTTAATCACGAGCAATGTCACATCCATGATATTCACAAGTAATAAAAATATAGACTTATACTGAACTCTCTCTATTATATAAGTTCCATTTGTGTTCTTTAGCCTCAGAACTGCCTTCCACAAGATGTCTCTAAGCCTTCAATGCTTTTTTTTTCCAACAGTTCTCACAAAGAATCAGCGCACCAATGAAGCTTTTAGAGTGTATTAAATTCTAATACAGAGCTTTGAATAAGCAGCCCCCCACATTTAAAACTGAGCAATGGCTAGCAATTCCACAGTAGTAATACAAACAGTTTGGCTTTGCTGTTATACGCCAGGGATATTTAATTCTGTGTTGCAATTACTACAGCTATCACTTCAATAATTTTCTATAGTATCTCAAACAAATGATTAACAGAGAATGAAAGATGACTACTTTTGGTTTATGCTACAACACACCATTACATTTCCTCCAAGTCAGTGATGCTGACCAATCAATGCAGAAGAATCAATCAGAACATCTTGATGAACTTCACTAGGCTGGTAATTAACATGAACACACCAAATCACTGGGTAATTTAGATGAAGGAACCACTTCATTTAAATCACCATAAAAAGTTATGAAAGCTATTTCTAATGAAAGATAAAATGGCTACAAATTGCAATTAAAAATTGTTGAAATCTACGTGTGTTCTGTAACCATTTTTATTTTTACATGGCGAGGGGAGGAGCACTCAGATTGAAAAATAAAATCAGAAGCAAATCAGGCTTTTGCTTCCTTCAAAAAAGTTTAAAACAGAAACATCAGGCATCCAGGTAGAATAAAACATAGCTTTGCTGAAGTCAGCAGCACTACAGGATTAATTTGAGTTCAAAAGCCACTCACTACATTCTGTCCAGCATTCTTCAAAGTAAACAAAAATTTGTGTTTTCCTGATTATATTCTTTTCCATCAGCAGAAAACCTTTGAGTATCTGAAAAATAACATTTATCCATTATAAACTAGGAAAACCCTGGAAGACACAAAGTGCTTGTCCTGCCTGGAATCCAGCATTACCAAGGACATTAAATGGACCACCCCATTCATCATTGAAACAGTTTCCACACTGGAACTCTGCAATTCATCCCTTAGATGCTTACTCCCGCACCATGTAAACAAACCAATTTCTTTTCCTTAAATAAACTGAAACATTCTGCTTCTCTTAGCAGGTTACACAAGTTTTCCCTCTTAAATATCCTCAATTAAGGAGGTGTTACACTGACTGTCCTGACTGTCAGTCTGTCTGCACAACTGTCAGTTGTGCAAAAACAGACCAAGAAATTAAGTCTGTGGATACACATGACAATGCAATGCCCCGCAGAAAGTACAAGCTCGGAAAGGAGAAGGGTACCAAGGCAAGCATGATTTTCAAGACCAAACACTGGTGAACATATACAAAAAAAAATACATGGGAACCCACACTAAAAAGCCTAAAATGTCTATTGGAATCACAAGTCATCTGCTTATTTAACCCACAAGCAAATTTACTTTTTTAGCAAATTTACTAGTTATAGTATGCCTGAACTGCAAAGGGTATATCAGTGAGGTTAAAAAATATATCATAACTTCTCCTCATCTAGTAGCTAAACAATAGCCCTTTTCACGGGTCCTTTTCCTCTTCAGATTTAGCTCATTGCATGTACTCTGCTGCCTTTCAACTTCTGAGAAATACTAAATATGTTTACGACCACACCTGGATAGATTTTGAGTCATACCATCCTTTTCTAACTCAAATACTGTGTTACTTAGCATAATTGCAAACCACTTCATGCTACATTACCAAGCCACTGTTTCTACCTTTAATGTAGGATTGGTATTTTTTCTTACAGCAAGTAGTTAATGAAGGACAGAAGCTTCATGATTAATTTAATTTTAACCATAAAAGTAGGAGACGACTACACAAGGATGACTAGATAGGAAATCGTCCTTTTATAATTGTCAATTTGTCAGTATCAGTCTGGAATTTCACTGTGAATTTATTTTCCATTTTACTCTCTGATCTATGCCCAGGCATGCAACACTTGTCTTCTCAGTGATCTTTACCTTGTGTATTTGTACAGCAACTTGCACAACAGAGCCTTGATCAGAGCTCCCAGGCACTGCTGTGATAAAAATTAAGTGACTCTTTTCCCTAGACAGTGTCAGGAAATGACTGCACGTAGGGTTCCACTAAACAACGTAGTCTATTAGAAAAGGATCAGAATCCATTTTTTTAGAAACTGTGTGTCAGGATCATGGTTAATCTAAATAGAAAGAAAAATACAGACCACCTTTTGATCAAGATCTGCTTAGGTTCACAGAACATGAACACACATTTTCTAGTGAACGAGTTTTGAAAATTATTCATCCGTGGTTTGATATACGACCAGTATTCTGCTCTTACAATTTGTTGTGACCTTACTTTAGAAACCCAAAACAAACAAACAAACCCACAAAACCCAAGAACAAACCACCTTTTCCAAAGCCCGTGTATAAGTTTTAATACTATAAAAAAAAATTTAATTGTCTACTTTATTCATTAGCTTTATTATTTTTAAAACACTCGGACTGTTTGAGTAATTAAAAAAGACAGAATTTGACATGCTGCTAGATGTGATCTTTTTTCTTTTCCTATATTATACCTGTTTAAAAATATTAAGCATTTCCTGTACTACACAGTTTTTATCATAAAATATATTCTAAGTTATATTGTGACTCACATGACACAGGTCAAAGACTTGCATAGCTTATCAAGCATAACTTCTGGGCTGGCTTATGTCAAAAGTATCTTCCATTTACTTATTAAAATGCCACACTTTAATCACAGGTCAATGAAGAATAAAAACTTCTCATTAGAAATAAAATACCTATGAAAAGTATGTCTGCATTCCAATTGTTGTATAATGGAAAAAATCAGAAAAGTGGGTGATCCTTGTAATTATATAATTTCCAGCCCTATGGTTGCTGACTCTCTATGAAATGTCAACCAATGCTACGGGGCAAAAAAAAAAAGCAGAGAACATGAGGAATGGGTAATTTGAAATGAAAATATGTGTTTCTCGTTTCACACTCCGAGCATTCTACTACATTAGAAGAGGTCTGGAGAATGATTACTTTTTCAAATAAGAGATTTAAAATACAAACTATCTCAGAAGCATGAATTTGTCTTTGCAACGAGGAAAGAATTTGTTATCCACATATTATACACTTGTTCAACTGCATTACTGGTAGCTATTTTTACAACATTTTATACAAATACATTGTATACAAAAATCTGCTGTGAATGAATTCTGAGACATAAAAAAGTGTATTAGAGGACATACAATAAACATCAATTTCATAGAGGAGTTTTGAAAAGTTGTGTTTCTGATATATTCTGATCTTCCTTTCCCCAAACTCTGATGCAGCAGCAAGAAATAGGAAAATGAATGCCTAATGGAGATAATATATTCCCATCTAAGAGGCAGGAAGTTTATTCTTCTAATACTTCTGTCAGCGATGTAGTGGATAAAAACAAGACAAAAAAACCAAAGACTTACTACTAACTAATCTATATATCAATAAAACATGAAGAAGTAAAGCAAAATATTGCATAGGAACACATACAGAACAGACTGTACCAGACCTTACTGAACTTGTGTGATATGATTTTTGTTAACGATAAGAAAACTACAGTAATATTTTCAGGACTATAAAAAAGTATTACAGGAAAAACTGCTGACTATTTTAAGTAAAATAAGTATCAAACCACTCCTAAGTCTTTACAATAAAAAAAAAAGTATTTCAACATGTTGTCTTACCAGGAAAACTAAGCCCAAAAATAATTTTAAGTATTTCAGCCTGAAGCCTTTTTTTTTTTTAGGGTGCAGCTGGGGCTACATTAATCCCTTCAACAAGATAGATAATTTATTAAAAAACAATTACTAGACAATAACAATATGAACTGCTTCAGTCAAGCAGACATAAAGAATTTGGGCAGACCCTCTCTTTTTAGAGGCTGCCTTAGTCCCTTCATCTGTACACATCACCTACATCTTTTCCAATGTGTAATTTCATGTGTTCTTGCTGCACTCAGTGGCATAAATCCTTTCTTTAAAGATGTATTTGGCAAAATTGTCTTCTATTGCAGCATTCTCTCCCTCTGTTTTCTATCAGTGACACCGATCTGCATCTTGCTGCTCAAGTCCCTCTTCTAAGAGGGTTCGATGTAGGGTCCATCACACCAGTAAAGAGGGTCCCTTCCTCTCCCACACCTGTGAGATTATGAGATGCTCAGGGAAAAGACAAATTCTGGGGAATTTTTATCTACAATAAAAAATGAATATGGGTAGGTGTGGTATGCAGCAAATGAAGGTGTTTTCTTTCCTCATTTGGACAAGGGCTTTACAACAATTAGTTGAACGATTGTCTTGTCAAGATTAATTTTTATTAAGATTTTCTACTGTTGAGAGGCTGAAGGCAGTAAATGAGCTGTTCTGTTTTACAAAGGATAATTCTGTAATTTGTGACTACACCAGTAAGCTTCCTCACTCGAAGGTTAAAGCTTTACACACTCATGTAAGGGATCCTTCTGTAGCTTATGAGATAATATCCTAGGTTAGGAAGATCTGAGGCATAAAACGAGATGCTGAAGAGCTGTCTTTGACTAGAGCCTAGACTTGTAAATCCTCCAAACATGCTGCAAAGCTCATCTTTCACAATTCTCTGTTTAGGTTGTGAAAGTAAATAGATACATATGGGATATGGTTACCTCAATTATGTCATAATTATAAATGCACAGGAGAGGCATGCTTAAATTCCAGATGAATGCAGATGAAAATACTCGGGAAATGTAGAAATAAAAATATGGTTTTATGGTATACACTTCTAAACAGCAGTAGGCAAGAGGTTTCCTACCCTCTTTTCTAGAAGCATAGTAGCAAGACCATTTTTTCTCACAGTAAAGTTTTGCAAGCAGTGGAAGAAAGATTCCAGAAGCTGAAAGGCAATATCCACTAGACCCCAATACTCTCTGCAAACCAGTTAAGCTCATTGACTACTTAAGCACTGGAACAGCTTGGGGTGCCATTGCAGTCTCTCTGTATCCAGAGTGTGAAAGCGGAGAGAACTAAAAACCAGACTTATAAATATAAGTCTCTTGAATCCCTGGTGGAAAACATTTAAAGAAAACAAAATACTTCATTGTTTTAACTTTAGGGTCTGGAGCATGTAAAAGCATCGTATAGAGTTACTTCTTTCCATGTGTGGATGTGTAGCTGGATACAATTAAACATATACATCAATCAAAATAATTTTATGGGCCTAGTCTGACCAAAACTGTTACTATTTTACATGTTTAATGTAAATTATTTGCATGTTTCTGATTCTTACTATTAGGTGACCAACAGCAAAAGCACTGCAGGAAGGATGCAAGAGTCATATATAAAAGGAAGAAGTTGCACCATTCCATTGGAAGTTTCTATAGTAAAAAATGGAAAAATTCTTACTATCATTTACTTAAAAATACAAAAGATACAGGTTCATCAGTAACCACAGTACAATATTTCTGAATACAACCCTAGCCCATAAACATTTTAACTTCCAAATGTTTTAATCCCTTTCTTTTAACTCTTCTCTGGAGTGCCTAAACTGTTGCTGATACATGCATATATTTGTATTTATCTAGTCTCAAAGAGGAATTAAATCCAGTATTTCCCATTGAACTACTTGAAAACTACACCATTTGTGTTTCTTTGTAAACCAGACACATTCACCAGATACAGAGGAGTACAAAGATCTACTGTTTTGATTCTTAACATTTCATCCTTTACAATTGGTTGCAACTTTACAAATTTTGAACACAAGACATCCAAGCAAAAAAAAAGGCAATAGGACAAAAAAAGGGAAAACAAGTTCTCTCACCTGTAGCAAGCTCTTTCACAGACCTCTCATGGCTTTTCTGTAAAGCTCTTAATATCAGATGCTTCTTTTAACATTCAGAAGTTGTTTACATTGGGTAAAGATACAAGTTATAGAAAAGCAAGACACATGTAGACAAAAGCTTATTAGTTTTATTCCTTACCTCCTTAATTTTCAACTCAGTTGTACATGAGCTTAAAAATCTGTGGACTCCTGTGAATGTCCCAAAGGAATCACAGAGATTTTAGTCTCCAAGCATTTGTACTTAAAGAGAACACAAAAAGAAGCATTAATAACACTGAAATAATTTTTCTTATATTTCACCTAGAGACTATACAATATTCTGATGTCAAATGGTTTGACAAACCACCTCAGAGTGACTTAAACAACCATCTAACCACTCATACTGCTATATTAAAAACCCTACACATTTGTTTTTTAAGATTGATGATAATGGGGCTTTTTTTGTTGGACTGAGAACTGGACACATTTTCTATTTGGTGTCCAGGAAAGACATGCCATATTTAAAACATTCATGACAACTGCAACGTATTGCAACTCTGATTCTTCAATTTTATTTTGATGATGGCTTTAAAGGAAATTCTATTTAGAAAAGTGAATGCAACAGCAACATCAGTTTCTACTTTTATCACCTTTCAACTACTTCTGTTCAGTTCAAAAATATCTGAGTCCCTGAGCTCTGACAGCATGATAGGCGTTTTCTGCTTGCTCATCATTATCAAATAAAAAAAGATCCTGCCATGTAGCCTTTCGTCACAGCAGGCTACATTACATTCTCAGTCTCACCACACAACTCACTGCATTCATGTTATGTGGGGAATAGATCCTCCTGCTCAAAATCTGCCTTAAAACAAGTGACAGGAATTAAATCTATTTTAAAATATATTTTGTAACTGAAAGTGTTAGATACCATTAAATATACACAACAAGAAAATCTGTTAAGAGAACAGTATTTCCAAAGTCATCAGGCAGAAGGGAAAAAAAAAAGCTTTGTAATATGATAAATTCCAGGTGACCATTACTACTTACAGGCCTTTAACAAAACTGTTAATTAATGGTGATTGATCAGACTTTGTTCAAAAAACTAAGATAACACATAGAAATCTACCTCTTTGTGATAAAGTAATACACTAAATAAAGTTTGCATATTTATTATGTTGGTTTATAAAGCTTAGTAAAAATTCACTACCGTTATACAGCCCAACATTTTACTGACTACATTCCCAGACGCATCACTGTAAGACTACAAGTTTTTTATAGGCTTGATCTTTAATTCTCAATATATAGAGCAACAAAGATTTGAAGGAAAGGAACAGCAAGTGTAGGTTGCCTGGGTGCTTTTGAAGACGTGTGCTTTTCAATATGCATCTCAGGGTCCATAATGAAGTTCCCGTCTTCCTTAAAAGATGAAGCAATTGTTCACTTTACCCTGAGTGACCTCTGCTGGCAAAATAACTTACAGGCACACAGGTTAAAACCACTAAAAGCACCTTCGTGGTTACATCATGAACATACACACGCATACAGAACTCATTCATTTTTCTTGGTAAGAGGTAGATGACGCTGAAAATTAAAATGTTTGCATGCTCAGGAAGTTAGTGCCCTAGAAATATTGGCTAGTTTTTTTTGAGTCACTCAGTTTATCTTTCTCTTGGAGTCTTTTAAAGAACTCTACAGCCAGAACCTCGTTTAGAGGCAGCATATTTGAAGTAGCAGCTACTGAACAATTAGTGGCATATGAATTATAAACCTGGAGTTTACTCTTACATATAGGTCTGGAGTTATACTATGGTACAGAATAGTTTCTTCCACTCATTTTTCTGGAAGACACATCTTATTCTGGAATGCAGCCTTGTATACTTTGAAAGGGGATTTTAGAATTCATGAACTGATTTAATCAAAGTCTTGCTTCACCATTATTTTTAGTAAATAAAAGGCAATCTTACAGTTATCTCTGGTTTCACACATCCTTAATGGAGTATAACTAAAATTTATTTATTTTGAAGTGTATCAGATGGTACCACGAAAGGTTTCTGTTCAATGCAACTCTCTAATTTAAAGAAAACTGGTTAAAACCATGGGATCACTACAGTCCAGAAAAAAAGACAACTACAATACATTAATTTGCAGTGTGATGTTTGCATTATAAAAATATCCACATACTACTAGATTAGAAATGGCAAGAAAACACATCAAGGTACGAATAAAGAACAGGTACCCAAAGAGCCGCCAATTTTGGCATCTATCAGTAAGTATTTCTGAGACAGCATGGAAAACACCTTTATAGAAGCAACAGGTGTATCCTGGGTTTGGTAGTGTAAGTGATATCTAAACTCTGAGGTCTTCACAAAACTGAAGCATTCTAAGGAGTTTTGACCAAGAAAATTATTACAATTCATGACTGCTGATCACTGCAATATTCTACCTTATTTAACAATGTCCATGGAAAAAAAAGGAAAAAAGTATTAGGTCTCTGCCTCAGCAAATAGTGAAATCTATTTATATGCAAATAAGCCATCCATTATTAGTTTGAGGAGAGACATAGGCATAGAGGAAAAAATAAATTATCACTAGAAACCCTTAATGAAATCTATTTCAAAACATAACATTTTACAAGAGCCCTCATTCGTGCTATGTTTGTTCAAGCCTAGGAGGGAGTTGGTGTGCTCTGAACTTAGATGAGAACTGAGACCACGTTATTTCCCATGCCAATTTATTATATAAAATGCGTTTATATCTTTGTGTAGAAACAACTGAATAATTGTAAATCTACTGCTTCCTTATAAATAAGTGCATTCTCATGCTACAAAGTAAGGTTATGCTCATTTGGCTACTGACAATTTTAAATTATTTCCTTTGATTTTTAGATTATGAACACAAGAAGATGGGAAAATATCAAGATCTTACATTTTTATTCTAAGATTATAAATTTTCAAAGAATAAGGCCACCTTTGGGACAACTTGATTTCATGGCTGGAAATCCCAACTTTAATCCAGTTCCTGATTTTTATGTTAAAAAACAGCAACAACAAAAAAGCAAACAAAACAACAAAAAACCTAACCCTTTCCTGCCTATAAAGAAGATGCCAATAATCTAAAATCTGTTTCTCTGAAATAAAAAAGTGCTAGATAACTCAAGCATTCAGTGAATAAAACAGAGAAAAGCAGGAAATAGTTTAATGCCAATCCCTTACATTTAGAGCCTTGAATAGTGGAAGGCAAGACCAGATGTCAAAACTCTAAATACCATCTCTTCTTATGCCTCTGAGTAGTTATTTTTCTTCCCAGAATCTGAGCTCACGTGAACTATACTTAAGTGGAGATAGGCACAGAAAGTTTGACACCGCACTGTGATATCTTTGGAATGACAAAATACCTTTTTTATTATTCTATATTTTCAGCCAACCAGCCCAAAACCCATTCATTCTCTGAATATATAATTTCAAATAAATCCTCTTTCTGTGGACTTCTGTGGAGTACCTTGTGAACCTCATTCAGCAGAAGCAGAAAACTCTCCCCTGTACTACCTTCAGCCCCATCAGCTGAGGCCAGTGCAAACCACACCCACCAGCATCCGCTGTCGGGGCTGTACCTGCACAGCTCATGCGGGATGAGATCGTTAAGGACCATCTGCTGGAATAATTAGTGATAATGATTGATAATGAGCAAGAGCTAACCATTAGCACAAACTGTATCACTAACGAGCATCGGCCAAGCAGAGGGGTGCTCTGAAATTTGAAACTGGCCTCATTCATCCACCTTCCACAGCAACTTTGCACTCCTCAGCTTATATACAGATATTCACTTGCTCAGTTGCAACAGTGCACTCAAATATTGGGAATGATACCTAAAAAGTGAAGTTATTGAAAATTACTTAGAAGATCTAAATGCCAATGTTATTTCTTGTGAAACTATAAAAAACTGGGGGTTTTTGAAGCAAGCTACACAAAGACTCTTCAATTTCATTATGTTATTTAAGCATGTATTTTTCTCTATTTCAATCCTTCATTTCCTAAGCAAAATTTAATATTTAGCACAGCTTGTCACTGACATTCTTCTAGATCTTCCTGAATTAATATTTCCAGACATCATCTTATCCCAAATTACAGATTAGTTTTAGCAAAGGACAGGCAACTCACTAGCTACTGTATTTTAAGAAGCACTGTAAGAAACATGGTTTCACTTTCAAGTCTTAGAATTTATGAATTCATAGCGACACTTCCAAAATGGGGCATTTGCCAATAATGCTTTCACTCAAATTTTGAGCTGTCTCTACCTCTGGTTCCAGTATCAGTGGTACAAAAAGCATATAAAGAATAGAAGAACAAGAATATTTCCTTAATGGGTGTAATAAATCAAAATTACACCAGTAAGAAGCAATTATAGTATATTTAACTTCCTAGCACTCTTACCACTCAAGTCAATCTCTAAAATTATGTGTTAATTTTCATTCAAGAGATACTAAAAAAAGCCTAAAATTTTTCCCCAATGCACCTCTTCTTCGACCTTTTCATTGATCAAATTGTCTCATATTCCCTTAAAACCTTTTGACTACAGTGACACTATTAGAAAGGCCACAGCTATTTGACTTGCTGCTGTCGAAATCTGCCAACAATAGCATTCATAACATTACTAAAAGGATGCATTTTTCAAAGACTGTGGTCTCTTTATGTTTCAGACTAATGTCATACCTCTCAATTCCTTAGAACCTACAAGCTGCTCAATACCAATTACTTTTTAAACATTAATTTTAAGCTTTGAATATAAGATGAAGAGGGGGACAAAAAGAAAGCCTTTCCGACTATTTCAGTACTTCTTAAAAGGAAGGATGACTCTTACTTAAAATTCACATTGATATCTGTCAGGACTACTGCTTTATATTTTAGCATCTATTATAAATTGGAATTTTGAAACAATGCATATTTTAAGTTTTCTCAACATAGGAAAAATTACTGGATGACCCAGAACTACTGATGTTAATACAGCAGGATCCATTAAGGTTTTCAACTGACTATCTAGGCAAAACAATACCCTTCATAAGTTCAGTTTCTAGATAAATTTATGATCTAGAACTAAAAATATATGACAAAACACCAAAATACCTGTGCATGAGTATAATTTTATAAGAACCTTATGAAATCAAAATAACATGCAAGTATGCTACAATATTTATGGGCCTTCTTTGTGAAAGCAGACCATATAAAAGTAAAGATTCATGTGGAAATAAACAACCAATTTTCTGTCCACTTCAACTAACATGGGTTAGAAATTGATAATGATACTACATGACATTTTATTTAATTAAGCAGTCAGCTTAAAAATAATTTTGCCACTGTAATTGCAATGAATGGCTTAAATGTACAGAACAATGGTTAATGAACATTAATATTCCAAATCTTCTCACTTTCCTTGTTCAGAGATAAGAAGAACAAGGAGGTTATGGTGACTTTATCTTATTTAAATTGTTTGTAGGTAAAGACATCTGTACTAGATTAAGAGGTTTCATTTTTCTTTACCATTTTCAATTTCATTCCTTATCTTACAAGCAGTATTACCAAACAAAGCTTTCCTTGTCTACAACTTGCCAACAATTACAACCAGGCCAGTTAAACCGGGAATACATTTAGATTTGCCATTTGAGTTGGAAATCACAGGAAGGAAAAAGACAAAACACTAAATCATGACACTGTATTCATAAGCTGATGAATAAGCTCTGTTGTCCCCAGAGCACTACACCTTTAGCCTTGTGCCAATCTGGCCTGCAGACACTTTGCGAATATCAATAAAAATTAGAAAAGACTCAGAAATACCTCCTTTACCTGACTAATTCTAGAAGATTTCAAGCAGAAGAAGAAATATAAATTCCAAAAAATTCACAGAGAGCAAGCAATCCCAAGACTTGTGGAAACACTTCAATTTAGCCGGTATCAGAATTATGCAGTATCAAACATTCAGCACCAGAAATCAATGGCAATGACAACAGCTATCTCAACACCAAGACGGCTGCATGAGGAGAAACATCACTAACAAAACTATCACTGTTCAACAAATGGATGGAGTGACCATTTAAGTTTTCAGTTATCAGCTTAACTAAATTACCACTAGAAATGAACTCTGCCTCTGCAAATGCCTGTGGCTCTAAGAAGCATCTAAACAACACATTGATGAATTAGATCATTTTTCCATTGACTAAATTTTGGTTTAAATCATTCCATCATCAATCAAGCAGAACTGTCCATCATGACAACCCCCTCCACA
>VWZW01002032.1:3933575-4048421 GCA_013397115.1 Edolisoma coerulescens
CCACAAAAAAAAAAAAAAATAGTGGACATACAATACACACAGTAATCATATCGGGGTCCTTTACATTAGGAAATCAAAAATAAAGTGTTTAACAAAATGCACAACCACTCATATTTTATCTGTCTCTCACCCAAAAGAAATCTATGCAGGTTTTAACACCTAAAACACAGATGTTAAACCTGCAGATAGAGTACAAGGTATAGTAACTGAACCATTAACAAGGCTGACATGCTACTCTCTGACAATTCCTACTATGAACTTACTTCAAAGAAGAAAGACCTACATAATTATTTAACTTCACAATCAGAGTTAAATCACTTCTCCATAAACTCCAGGGGAAAAAAAAAAAAGAAATTTAAAAAAAAAGGACTCATTCTTCCCCACTTCCCACCCCAGTGATATTAATATGTTATCTAGACTAGCACACCCACCAATGTGTCACTATGAGAACCCCTTTATGAAATTGTTGTAACCCTCCTTAAAGACATTCTCTCACAAACCAAAGAGTATATTTTCTCCAAGGTACATCCAATTTCTCCTGAAAAGTTATGCAAAATAATCCATCTTTTCACTCCTCAAGGCAGCAAGAATGCCACCAGCAACAGACTCACAGACAATGATGGCATCATGACCTACCAGGAGTCCCAGGTGACCCACCAGGTAAAAAAAAAAAAAGACTAAAAAGAAAAACAAGGGAGAAAGGAAGAAGGGAAACAGGACAATTGAGAGAGAATGAAGAGGTTTGCTGGAAGCTCTCTGTCCTTTCACACAGATCAGAAACCTCTGGAAGTGTCTGAGCACCATAACAAATGGAAAAGTACAACTACTTGTACAATTTATACTTGGAGATTAGGGGAAAAGAAACTTGACTCCAGCAAGTTCGGCTTCTGTCCAGCCAGTTATTCCTAAGCAATATGACAAGATCAAAAGTAAGCTTTATCCCTGTTGTTCTCAGTAGAGGTGAAGACTCGATACACAGTTTTCTGAGTGCAGTCCTCTCGTTTGAATGCTCATTTGCACATGTGAATGAGTCAATTACACCCTGTGAAAAAAAGTTATATAAGTTATTCTTGTGAAATAAAAGGAAAACACTTGGTATGGCAAAGGAACAATCACCATCACCTTTCATTTTAAAAGTTTTTAAAAACATTTTCCATTCTATTAACAGACTGAGCTGATTATTAGGTTTGCAAAGTCTTCCATTATATAAACTTCTTTATCAAAATAATCTTGAGTAACTTCCTGACATGTTCTGCTTTTGCCAGATGTGGCATTTGAAGATTCTCAGACAATTCAAGAAAACATGAAATGGATTTTCTCAAATTGACCCCAGATTAGAAACATTATTGTCAAAGTCGACAGTATTTTTCACGTCTTCTTTCTTATTTGTTTCTATGAGGGCTGTTTTATTTTCAAGCTCTGTAATATTTTTCAAAATGAAAAAAAAGAAATAAAGCTACATCTTTACCTTAGGGCAAAATATCTAGTCACACTTCTATGGTTTTAATGGGACTGCTATATGAAAGTAGAAGAAAATTAAAAATTGTGAAAGACAACTCTGGTTTATATGGAGGAAAATTAACAGCTTAAATTTCACTTTGGTGTATAATGAGTGGATAATTGACACTCTGGGGACCTTTACTATCTATGAAAACACACTTTTTAATAGAAAGAAAATTAAACACCACACCTTTTTAAGTGGTCCCAAAATATCAGCAATCCTCATAAAACTAAACAGCTGGGGGATAAAAAGAAGATTCACAGTATGCCCAGAAAAGTAAGAATTATATTTTATGTATACAGACCCTACTTCAGAAAACCTGCATGCCTCTGAAATTACAAAATGTCCTTGAATATGTTTGCTTGAGTTAACTGCAGCACAAGATAACAAGTTCAAAAATGAATGAAAAAAAATTAAAGATTTCCTATGTGATTATCATACAGAACTGGTATTACAGAATAGATTCTTTTTAAATTATAGATTCACTTTACATAGAATTCAAGATCATGTGCACTCACTACATCACACACAGCACTGACAAATGTACTGAGAGCAAGAGCTTCATGGCTTTCATCATATGCCTTGAATTCATAGGTACAGTTGAAGATGGACATTGAATCCTGACTATTTCTTTTCCTGAAAAGCAGCCTATCAGAGCTGGAGTTTGGCATGTGTAACAGTAAACTTATTTCATAAAATGTTGTGGATAGACAGCTCAAACATTTCAGAAAAACCTGTTTATTTTATCTGTTCCCTGTGTGTGCATATTCAGTTCCTTTAGGCCAAACACTATTCTCACAGAGCTTTCTTTTTAAATTATAGTAATCCTGCCAGTTCTCCTGAAAAATCACAGAATCATAAAATGTTTACAGATTGGAATGGAGCTTAAAGGCCATCCAGTCCCAACCCCCTCTGCCATGGGCAGGGACACCTTCCACTAGACCAGGCTGCTCAGAGCCCCATCCAACCTGGCCTTGAACACTTCCAGTTTTGGGGTATCCACAACCTCCCTGGGCAACCAGTGCCTCACCACCCTCACAGTAAAGAATTTCTTCCTAACATCTAACCTAAATTTCCCTATTTTCAATTTGTACCCATTACTCCTTATCCTATAACTGCACTTCCTGATGAAGAGTCCCTCTCTAGCTTCCCTGAAAACCCCCTCCAGGTAATGGAAGGGAGCAGTGGGGTAAATGCTGGTTCCAAGCAATCACGTGTGAATCATTTGCTCTCATTGTTGTTTCCAGTAAATTGTTCTAATCTCAACCCATGATTTTTACTTTCTGTGCCTCCAGTTCTTTCCAGCCTGAAACAGAAGGAGGGGAAGGAGTAAGGAAGAGGCAGCATGGATTGGAGAGTCTCAGTGGAAGCACTAAATTGGGGAGTACTATTCCTAAATCACAACATGGATGAAGCAACCCCTCCTTTTCCTACATCACATAGCATATCCATGTCATTGACATTTCTTGCCACTGTTTTTGTCAAAAGAAATCAATATTTCACAAACTACTCATTATTTTTTTTATTATTCTCTTAAAAAAGGGGTTGTTTTTTTTTAATAACAATTGACTATTTGCAAAGTAAGGTTCTACAAACACATATAATGACTTTATATCCATCTAGAACTAACTTGTATTGTTTCTTCTGGGTTCTTTTCATTCCACATCTTCATCTAAATCACCGCTAGTTACAAGGCTCAGCTGAGTTGCTTCCACCTTTTAGGCAACACGGTTGAACAATATCTTTTAAGAAGGATGTCTCTTGAATTTTGCTGGCTGAAACCATTTACCTGTTATCCTTAAGGAAAATGGCTAACCCATTAAAGCTATCTAAACACAGATGCTTAGAAGTACATGGGAGGTAAGACTGCAGGTAAAGAGAAAGGACATTACTGCAGGAATAGATGAGATAAACTAGTTCAAATCCACTTACAAGAATTAAAACAATAATTCTTCAGACAGGTAGAATTGTTTTGTCTATATGAAAAAATGTTGCTATATATATAGTAGATAGAGACGGTTAAACATTTATAATTCATAATAGCTAAACATTTATAATTCATAATATGAATTTTGAGACTATTTAAGGCATTGTGATAGAGCTTTTATTACAGCACAATTGTTTGCATGCATGCTGATTTAAGAACTGTACTTCAGAAAGGTAGTAAATGTTACTGCACTAAAGAATGAAACCATAATATTCCCTCCACTACCAACAAAGGCTAAATTCATCCCAGGAAATATTACAAGAAAAAAATTATCAGAAAAAATAAATGTCTTCAATGGGGAAGATCTTCAACAGTTTTTCCTTAAAAATATCAGTTTATCTTTTTAGCACTAATTTTATGTCTCCATCTATTTTCAAGGCAACTTCTGTCATTCATGCTTTAGCAGAGGCTTTTTTAGGCATTTTCTTTATTTTTTCCTACTAAATATATCTGTACTCATCACAAAAGGCTTGAATGTTCTTTCTGCAACAGTCACTGTATTTTCTTCCTTTTTTCTAATTTTTTTTCACTTCCATAGAATAAGGGTACTTTCTTGGTTTTTAGTCTGTGAAATGCAGCAGATTTAGGAAATAGCAGTAACATCTTGTTATTCTCACAGTGTTTTGTGTACATCTAGTTTCCAAGAATGGAATGACAATTAACCACTTCCAGCCACATTTAAAAACAAACAACAAAACCCAAACTAAACTTAATTTTAAAGTTTCAGAGTCAGGTAAACAAATTTAGTGTTGTGATCCTCAAATTAGAAGAATATACAAACAGAAGAATTATGTATATTAATCCCAAACTCATGCAAAAAAGATACTTCAGCATCTAACAGCTGACAAACGAAATTCCAGCCCATTATCCCTGACATAGCAAATCTTTTCTCTGTGGAAAGCAATAGGCCAGAGGAATTTTTGATAAGGTAGACACACCAAGAACGTGATCCCACGCATTATTACATCTAACAAAGTACTAAGGAAAAGTTAGACCAATCTTTAAAGTAGAAAAAATAATGTGCTAGGCTGTATTCAGCACTGACAAGAAAAAGAAAAACTATATAGAAGACTACTAAATTATTCAGAAAGAGTCACCATGAGATTAAGAAGCCAAAAGATCTTTGTATCACATTTGAGCAAATATTACAGTGCACTTTTTTTATTCCTTCCCAGCTTTCTGTTTTACCTGCCAACACCTCAGATCAATGGTGTCTCACTATGAAGTTAACAAAGCTTGGATGCCCTTTGCAGATTTTAAACAGTGTAAGTATGTGCTCTGTACCTGTACGTATTGGATAACCTAAGAATTACAGCGAAGACCCCTAGATATGCCTAGCAGACAAAGGTGAGGCAGAGGCACAGACGTCCTGTTACACTCACACTAGGCATGGGAATTCTCCCTAGCTAGATTCCGTCACATTCTGGACTCTGGAATTCAACACATATTGATACCAGCTTGGAGAACAGTTGAAGGACTGAAAAATAAATATTACACCAAAACCCAAAGGGCTTAATACATGAAAGAGATAGTTAAATTATGACATGATCACAGACTACAAACTCTGCTGGCTTCCTTAGATGGGTAAGTTAGTAGAGGTTACTCTACCTTGTCAGACAAAGATATAAACGTGGAAAGGGGCAGGGACAGGACCAAAAAAACCCACAAAAGGTGAAAAAAAAGCACTGAAGTAGGACAAATTCAGACTGAAGAGATAAGTGTGACAGTAAATATAAAGGATTCCTGAAATAACCTATTGAAATCAAGATAAATCACTTGAAATTTTTCATCAGCATAGTGGAGTTTTTCCTAAGAACAGGGTCTACAGTAATGCAGACACTGGAACAGAAATGGAAAAACAATTCCAGGAAAACACTGTTGTCTGTGACACTGTCACATGAACTCTTCTAGTCCTGAAATCAATTGCAATTAAGAAAAAAATCATGGTAATGCTTTTCTGAAATTGGTAAAATCTTTCTCCTATTGACCTTACTGTATTTAACACAAATAAAATAATAAGACTTTTACAGTGGTGCAATGACTTTATTTAGTAATTTTGGAATCAAATCACAAAGGGCCCATCTAATCCTGTTAAACAAGCAAGATTTCCTGCTAGATTCTAAATGTTCCTTAACAATTAGAACTAATAGATATGTATACAATTTCTTTTTCTGTATAGTGAAATGACAAATAGTCTGATATGAATTATGTAAAGAAAATAAGCTTTAAAACATGGGGAAATATCTTTAAGAGTTTCTTTCAAGTTCATTTTTTCAAATTAAATCTTCTCAGACTTCTTCTAATGCCACATGAGAAACATTTTCTGATCTTAAATGATGTTAACATTTCTCTCTGTTCAGTGAGTCTCAGTATCCTTTCAATACAATATGGAAGCATACGTTGGTAACTCTTACTTTTCATTTTAATGTATTAAATGACCCTGGTGTTATTTTTATCTAAAGAAAATAAAAATCACTTACATGTATTCTTTGTTTCTTAGCTTTGATCTCACATTTAAATTCATCTCAAATAGTGTCATCTTGCTTTTCTCAGACCACAGAGAGCATCGAGCCTTGCTGCAGCAGCAATTTGATTACAGGAAGAAAGGCTGCACATTTAATGAACTCCTTATTTGATCTGCCAATGCAAATGGATTTTGATGTTATTTCTAACATTGACTTCTAAATACTTTCACCATTAGTCTAAGCAAGGATGGAAAACAGAATGGGAAAGCTAAATACCCACAGACACCATCTTATCTACATGTAGCAGTACAGAATTTTCAAGGCAAAGACTTCTATGCTAAATATGTTGATTAGCACAGGACACATAAATAAATATAATATTTTCTTTGGCACAGCATAACCAACACAAATAAGTAACAACAGAGAAATAAAATAAGAAAAGGTGAAAGAAATGCATCCTAGACGTTCATAAAATTTACAGGGAGCTGAAATTCAGATGGTGAGAAAGCTTATTCTGTATGACAGAAAGTTCAGGGAGGAACAATGCAGAAACCACCGACAGACTGTGGACATATAAGGGCAAAACTAAATCAGATTTTGAAAGGGGGCTAATACCAGGAAAGGTCTCGCTTCCAACCTATATCAGTATAAACGCACAGAATCTGTATGTTTGAAAAAAAAGTTAAAAGCTGGGAGCTGAGAAAACTTGTAAGGCAAAACTACATTTTTTAAATTTATGTATACTTCTAGATTCTCACACAAGTGTATTGGAGATATTAAGGTGTCATATGTGGGAACAATTCCAGAATGAGTGAGTAACAGTGAATGTCAATAGAGCCAGAAAGCGATCAGAGTTCTTTCTACTGTGATTTCCTGGTCAGGAGCTGATTATGGAAAATAATGAATAGCCCAAAATATCAATTTTTTGAATTGCTCAATAATTTTTGCTGTTGCATGGGAAACTTAGAGACTGTTTATTATATGACAGAACAATGAAAAATGCAGAGAAGTGCTGAAAAATAAATTTTGTGTTCATATGAAAATATTAAATGGTACTACATATACTGGAGCTTTGACACAAATGATTCCAGACTTCCTCGGCAGTTAGTTATAGACAATTAAAAAAAGGCTTCTAAATTCTTCTTTTGCTCTAGTCTTACCCCTCCCCAAGTTTTATACGCATAAAAACTAAACCTCTTTCTGCAAATCAAAATACAGTTTTCCACAGTTAGATGCCTTTTTTATTTCACTCTAACACGAGTGGAAATAACAACCTTTGGAAAGGAATCAGCAACTCCATTATAAAGACGTATTAGGTTGAGTTTCTAAAGAGCAGAGACTTAGTAATTTATCAACACAATTCTTGCAGAATATAGCGTCATATATAATAACATATAGTGTATATATATTTTAATGTACACTATGTTATATACTATGCATAATAACATATACTATGTTATGCAATAAATATAATATAGCGTTGATGACTGAAATGTGTATGCTACTGTCTTGAAAACTTAACCAGTCATACTTTATATTCATTAGAAATTACATACATACTGTGCATTGCTTTGCACATAAATTAAGCATATATTTTCTCCTGCCTAATTAGCCTCATTTAGTAAAAAAATCAGTAAAAGCATACTTTCAGAAAAAGTATGTCAGCAACTTAATTCTGTTGACGTATCTTATCTCCGGTTGATTGGAAGCTGTTCGCTGATGTAACTTTTTTCCAAATTAAATATGGAATTATCTGTCTTAGATGCTCATAGTTTTGTTTTGCTTCTACGCCCTTCTGAAAGAAACTTTAATTACTTAGCTGATAACATATCTGTCATTAATCTTGTTAACAGAACAGTAAGAGCTCCTTAGGGGAGGGAAATTGTTCTCTTTATTCTGTCATTTCATGTAATCAGCTATGAGTACACCAATAAAGAAGCACAAATAACCTTTCTGATTCTTTTTGTTCTTATTGTTGCAAATAGCATCACTAACCAACAAAAAGGAAAATACACAGAAGTCTTCCATGCATAACATTTGCAGTTTTGGAGAATA
This sequence comes from Edolisoma coerulescens, assembly GCA_013397115.1. Lineage (NCBI taxonomy): Eukaryota > Metazoa > Chordata > Aves > Passeriformes > Campephagidae > Edolisoma > Edolisoma coerulescens. The sequence goes on from VWZW01002032.1 coordinate 3,941,584, forward strand.
TTTTTTCCTAATTCATTTTTCCTTTTGTTCTCTTGATAAAGAAAAAGGTTTCTGCAAATTATGCTCTTTTAAATATACAGTCATGCTTTTCAACAGCTCAGAGGCTGCTCTGAGTTTTTTCCTGATGTTAGATTAAAACATGTTTTTCAAAGAAGAAATAGCTGAGCATTACAAAGTTACATCAATGTGTAAGAAACTTTTCTCAAAGGAAGAACAAAATCCTGTTTCCACTGGAAAAAAAAATGTGTGTCATTGTTTAAAGAGAATAATCACCACATATTTTTGCTTAGTTATATAGAATTAGGAAAAATAAATGACCGTGGGACTAAGAATGCTTTGCATTTAAATGCTAAATTCATGCAAGAAACAAAAACTAATGGTCCTGCACTATTATAAAATAACATTGAATTGTCATGGGATTGGTGGTAGGAGAGCTATTTAATATTGTAAAGATTTGAATAATTACTTAGGATAAAATTGATGTATTGATGTTTCATTGTGATGTAAAATGTTTTGTTATTTCTCTAACTAAATGCCATTACAAGAAATTCCAGTTACAAATATAGAATCTGGGTGCATAGCAAAGGCTGATAAAATTAATCTTTGGATACATGCAATACTAATTAGGAAAAAAACATTAGAAGTTTCTCGTACAGACTAGGAATTCCAAAACAAGAGTTCTGATCTCATCATGGATTTTAAGGTGTCTTTTATTTAATAGCAGCTGGAATTTATCACTCTCTAACTACTCCTGTGAATTAAAATTAGATCCAAAGGAACTACAAAATTTGTTAAGTGATAGTCTTGACCATTAAGATGACTGAGGCCTCTAGAAAAATTACAACAGAAAAATTATTTACAGGCATGACTGAATGCAAAAGGAGACCAAGAAAACCTTCTGTGGTGTGAAAAGAAGTCATCAATGCTGAGCTGCAATGGTAAAGGAATTTGAAGCAATAGTCTGATCAGAACTGAAGTTGCTTTGTGGTTTCCAGCCCTTCTATAGCCAGAGCAGCCAGAAAAGCTGAAGCCACAGTCACACGTCATTTTCTACAAGGTTTTGCACAGATCACCATACATGATAAGCTAAATCTCCCCAGCAGAATCAGTGATCACCTGAAGAATGAGATCAGTTCAGTTTGGTGGGAACTTTTTGAGCCAACTTAAACATTGTTTTCTATACAAGGAAAAAGAGGTCAATTTTGAAACTAGAATTTTCTAAAGACATTCTCAGGGGCAATTGCATCCATGTGTATTTAAATATGTAGGGCAAGAGATACATGCAAGAAAAACAGATTGTGAGACTGAGACAAATATTGTTGACCTCACAGATCAGTTATTTTAAAGTAGCTGATGTTCAATATTACATAACCAGAGATTTTTAGTTCTAAATTTTTTTCATACTTATAGGCAAAGTGGGAAAAAGAAAAGAGGCAAGGAAGAAGACGAGGAAGTCTCAAGTGGGCCAACGCTACCAACACACCCCTCAAACCAGGTGGGAAATGCCATTTTTAAAAAAAGTGTACTCACTGGGTTTTAAAGGTTCAGTACTCTGCCCAGATACTATTTTAGAGCCTGGGAGATGTTAGGTTTGCATGCCAAACACCCTTACCTTATAAACCCCAGGCAATATTATCTGTTACTGCTTCTTACACTTCTGTCCATTGCAGGAAAAGTACAATCTATTAAACTAAGTTTGCCAGAAATTATTTGCCAGATGAAAGTCAATCCTCAGAAGAGCATTAAAAACCACAGAGAATCAAAGATGAAGAAATCCTGTGATCATCCAGCCACTTCAACTCCACTTTCCAAAAAACTAGGTAATATTTGGCTGAACCTGAAGAGAATTCAATGACCCCATCAATTTTTGCAAAACTATTCTGAGTGAAGAGTTGTCTCACACTCAAGGAGGACAGACCTCAAAATTTTAAAAGCATATCAGACAGTATATTAATTCTGTACTTTTCCAGGAATAAGATCCATGACTGTTTCCATCAATGACTGCAGTAAATATCACATGGAAAAGTAAACAAGAAGTAAATATTACCTTAAGATACATATACACAAGAAATTTCAGTCTGAAGTGCAAGTATCTCTGGGATCTGCCAAAGACAGGGCTTATTTCTGCCAGGAATAAAGGTTCTGAGATGCAAAACCTTTTGTCTCTAATCTTTTCCTCTTGGAATTTAGTAAAATGAGAGTTACATTTCAAACTAAAAATATGCACATACACATGCACAGCCTTTGATTTTTACTTTTTTTTTTAAACAAAATTATAATAGCAAAAGCACTCACAGAATGGATCTTTTGCCTTTTCTTCCAAAATACTGTTTACTGAGCTTCGTAAAAGCATTCTGAAAGGGTTTTTTGGTTTTTTGTTTTTATTTTAATGGCACACATTTCTTTTAGAAACAAAGATTAAAGTGCTTTACAGTCAGTTGGAGTCTCTTTACAGACACTTTCCTGAGCTCTGCTCTGTTCTTTCAGATAGGAATGACTGATGGTTCATTCTGATATTCCTTCCATTCTACACAGGAACAGATGGCTTCAAAATGCTGGGAAAATTCCTGCAGACATCTCGAGTCCTGCGCCTTCAACCAACCTGTTAGGACAATAGTGGCGTTCTACACTGTTTAGAATGTGAGATAGCTCCTGAATGAAAGCTCTAAACTGAAATTCAGGTTAAAAGACCCTAGTACTCTCTGAACTATGTTACATAAGAGAAGGAAACAGAAACCTACCACATAAGTAGCCCTAGATGGCCTGCAACAGTATTTATGTTTATTTTCACTTCTCTTAGTGATGACACAAAGTAAATGCATTCATTTGGTCATCTCTAGGAATTGAGAGCTAGGGATTTGCACCTTCCCAAAGCTCCCCATTTTTCCTGTGAAAGGTCAGACAGATTGTCACAGTCAAGTCTGCTACTTCAGTAGCAAGTAAAACTTATATACTGGAAAAGATTTTTGTAGAGGAAGCAGTATATATTCATATTACTTTAAATACAGCTATTACTCAAATCTCACAAGCCTTCTGCCTGAGTTCTCAGTAATCACAGTGGTAACAACATTTCTCCCCACTTGCAAAGAGCAAAGCACAGCACAGCTCTCTGATTTTGCTATTTCCACTCTGACATACGTTCACTTCAATTTGTATTCAATAAAACCCTGCACTTGAAGTACGAGTACTTCTATGAAAAGAAGCAATGAGGTGGAAAACTGTCTTTTGAACTTCTTCTTTCGCTGTTAAGAAAGTCATGGTATTTTTCAAACAACCAGAAACTGTTACAATCTCTGAAGGCATGTACCCTGGAATGAATTTAATTTAATCCTTACAAAATAACTTGAGTGGAAAACACAACTCAGAAAGAGATAGGATACTGTGAATTCCATTTACAAAGAAATAAAATGATTTACTGTACAACTGTAATCTCTCCTCATACTCTACTGTGATGTTATGATTTTATACAGTGCCATTTTCTCTCCTTGTAGTGAATACAATTTTTGAGTTGTCAAAAATTATTTAGATTAACTTGAAATACATATAAACCCCCGACAAATATTCTGCATGCTGTGAAATAAATGCAAGTTTTGAGTTTGCCTGGCTTCTTTAGAGCGGGAAATGTTCATCTTATCATGAAGTAAACACAGAAAGATTCCAGAATAATGGACAACTGCAACTAATAAAGACTTCTTGAATAACACATGATGCAATGCAAGATCAACAATTACCTGCTCCCAAAAGTTTATTTCACTAGCGGTTTAGTTCCCGTTAAAGATTACCTCAAACTTTATTACTGTAGTCAAAAGTAACTCAAAAATTTGCCCCTTAGCTGAAGGTTGCAAGGCAGAGCAGCCCAGTGAGATTCATGTGGAGCTCTATGCAATAGGATGACTACTGAGGTTCACTGATTACATGGACTCCTTCCCAGAATCTTTCAATTGCATTGAAAACCTTGCTTATCACTTGAGAAAATTCAAAGGTTTTTACAAAACAAACTATATTATAAAATCCACCTTTGTGATTCCTTCCTTAAAAAGCAAACACACAAAGGACTATTTGTCCCCATTAGAAGCCCCCAACAAGCAACTGTCCCTTTCCAAACTGAAAAAATGAGAACGGAGAAGACAAAATGAAGAAAGCTATTTCTGAAAATAAGAAAACAGTCTTAGTTGTAAGCTTTAAACATACTCCAAAAGCCAGATAGTATGGCTGATGCAAGTCTCCACTTTCTTAATAGCTCTAACAGATTCTATTTTTTTCAGTGTTAGAAAGACAAGAAGCACTAGAATCTAGACCGGTGCAATTCAGTGCACTTCTGTAAACAAACTCCATATTGCACAGGCATCCCCCAGGCACCATGTGACCACTGGAAAACATCCTGCAGCAACTTACTCTGGTAAAACAAACAAACAACAACAAACCACACAAGTAAACCCACAAAAAACAAACAAAGCCCCACAAACACACATCACCAAATCTTGGTGGTCCGTGCTAGATCTGCATTATATACACCTTCAAATAAATAAAGACTCTGTGCCAAAAACGTAGTATTGTATCTCTTACATGACAATGTGAAGATTTTTTTATATATACACAATAAAAAACCATCCTAGGGAGTTGCCCTTTGTTTGGAAAGATAGTGCTAATGTTGGAAAGAAGACAAGCAAGGTCACAGGAGTGCCTTCTGGCTTACTGCTGTAGCTTCAGATGACTCATGCAATGATTTAGGAGCCAAATAAAAGCAAAAAGAAAAAAAAGGAATTAATGATAGATGCTACAGCTGGGAAGAGACATGGATTTCTTTGGGGGTTTTTCCACTGTTGTCCTCTCCTTATCCTGCTCAAAGGGATTGCACGGCCCAACAGGGCACAAACATGAGGTGAGTGCAAACCAATCTGAAAAGATGATCCTTTGTTAACCTCATGTGCAAACCTTTCAAGACAAAATCTGATAATGTCAGGTAAGTCCATCCTTACATTAGTCCAGTGATTAAAATTTGCCATGGATTCTCACTTTCTTCTGCACCTAAGTCAAAAAAACCACAAAGTAAACATTAACAGAGTTCCAAGCCACCAGTCTACCCACACATCAGTGAAAATGCATTTCAACATAGGAGTATTTGATAATCCATCTAACAAAAACTTGGAAACCTCCAAATCCCCGAAGCTTGGAGAAAAATGAAATGTTGACATTGAGAGCTTCTGTAAAAACATCAAATGCACTGCAGAGATCCCCACAGAGCAATCCTATACTCACAAATAATATATGATGGAGAAATACAGGGATCTGTCCCCCACAAATGCGGACATAAGTGAATTATTGTCTCATATAAATTCAGTAATAAGGCCTCCTTAAGGGATAGAAAAAGTAAAGAATCTGCTTTTGAGTAACTGAATACAGTATAGCTTTAAATGTACATTCAGATATTGAATAAGGGATGATTAAAACCAAGGACCTGGAAATACAATGATAAAAAAATATTATGCAGGGTCACAAGCTTCCAGCTTTAATCATAATTTGGAACAAATTTCACCATGAATAGCTCCAATTGCACTACTTACAGGAATTACTGCAGATGACAGGGCATCACTAGAAGCATCAGGACAAAACATTTCCAATCTTAACATTTACAACACCCATATTTACCTAAATTTCCATTTGAAATGCAGCTACTCATCTACTGCAGATGGTCTTTTCCCGAGTTTAAAATGAGAAAGAATTAAAGAATTATCACCATTCATGCTTTGATATTCCCATGAACTTCAGAACATAGAATTAGGCCTTTTCATAAGCCTGAATGTATCTAAAAGGATGGAAAAAAATTGCAGGCACTGTCAAAACATGGAGGTAATGAGTCCAGTGAAGATCACCATCAGTGTCACATAATTCAATCCCAGAGAGTGTAAGCAAAACAGTTTTCCAAACGAACATATGTAATCAATGATTCTTTCAAAGTTACACAGAGAAATATTTTAACACAGTTCAGAGTTAAAAAACACAAGTACATTAAGAACGAGAGGAAAGTTTTACAAGGAATACTAATTCTTTACTTGGCAGAAGAAAACTGGTTACACTATATAATAAAATAAAGATAAATTAAATTTTAATTCAGCAGAAACATAAAATCTTATAAAAAACTATTTGCAACGATGTATCAGAATTTCTCAGAAGAATATAGAAAAAGACATTTTCATCATTTTTCATATACAAAGACAGCTACCCAAGAAGAGGATGGCCTAAAGTAATTTCAAGAAGGGCCCCTACTAATTTGAGGAAACTATAGGGTAGACTCAGAATGGAAAATGTTACAAGTAGTCTGCTGTGGTGAAGTAATATCAGAAAGAACAAGAAAAATTCTATGTATGAAAGGCAGGACATGGAAGTATTTTTCAGCTTCTGTGTTACCCTGAAAATGTCTTAATTCAATCCTGGGACATGTTTTAGGATGATATAAGATCATCCACTTCACTGGTTTTCAAGGAACATTAAGCCAATGGTACAAAGAGGAAGGAAGTAGAAGCCCTCCCTAGCCAGTTTTCTGACCTGAATAATCAAAATCTCAGCCACCTGCAGCCAGAACAGAAGTAGACCAAGACATTCAGGGAAGATTTACTTCACTGTGAAGCATTCATGAAGTTTCATCGTAGCTCAAACAGAACATGAACAAAGAAAATAAACAGATACATTTATTAACGAATACGAGGATGAACTAACAAAGGTTACCTTCTGATCCAGAGGCCACCAGCAACACAGAGCTGTCAACAACAGATTAATTTCTTCTGAAATCCCTTGAAGAAAAAGCTTTGTGAAAACATATCTGTGGTTGAATTCAAACAGCTACTTTTCTGCCTTTAAGAAGTATATCCAACCATATCACTCATGATTGGAAGTTTTCCACATTAAGCATTGTGACACACCTTAGCATCAATGTATGCCTGTTCTCATAGAAGCTGAGCTTCCCCAAAAAGAGGAACTCCACCATAAACCAGAAAATAATCTCTGGTTTACATAAGTAGTTTGAAAGTTTTGTATTCCAATTTTTTTTTAAATAACTAAGAAAGAGAAAGAATGCAGCTGTCCAGCTAGGGAAGCTGTCATAATGCATTTCACTACCTCTAGCTAAGGTGGTTTCTCTCATTGTCAGAGACTCTGTACAGTTAAGTAACAATAGAAGTATGAAAATAATCAAAAATATATTTATAACCTCCTTTTAAGGTGTTCCCAGTATCTTCCTACAATAAAGGAAGAAGAGAAGGAAGAAAACCCACATACATTAAAACTTTAACTATGTGTTAAAACTTGACGATCCACTCCAAAGTTCACTCATCAATGAGAACTATTTACTTTATTCATCAAATACCAGATGCTACCTATTAGAAACCAAATTCTAAGTGTCAGTTAAGTATCATTTTATAAACTTGCTTTCACTGAGGAAGACATCAGAAGCAACTGAAGTAGACCACTATTTACACAGAGTTCTCAGGAAATAAAAATAGTTCTGCTTACAAAATGAATGTTTTATTGGTTTTTTCTCCTGATATTTGTTATGTCTCTTTGAGGTTTTTACAGCTGAAAGTATCTAACAACACAAAATAATAGAAGGATATTCCATGGTACCTGTCACAGCAGTTTTACATGAATTTTATTCTTTTGTACCTGTTTTCTCCTGAATTTTGGAATAAAAGCAAGACCAGAGCATTACATTTTGCTATTACTTTGTCTGATGTTATTTCATCTGATTACAAGCTTCATTTTACATAAAATGGATCAAAATATTTCTAGAAGTTTCATTTTGATGCAATAGAAAATATAGCAAGAACTCACAATACAGAATATTTGGGGTTTATGTTGTCTTTTACCAGTGTAAACCTTCAGACAACATTCCATTTAGAAATGAGTTTGCCTTCCTCTGAACAAGCCAATTGCAGTATGATTTTGAGATCTGATCTCACATCTGTTCAATAATTATGGAACCGGTAAAAAGGATTATATTGTTTTGTACCAATTTCACCAGGTTTTATTTCCTTGAGCTGATTATTTAACATTTTTTCTCATCAAAGGCAAATAGCATTTTATGGAAAAGTTGTATCTGAAACATAATTTCAAATCTGCTGACCATCAATGTTGAAGATGTTGCACAGAGCAAATTATCAGGAGCATATCTTAACATAGTGGCATTTCTTGAAATTTTAAGGTTACTAAGGAAATTAAACTTTCTAAGAACTTTAACAGTTAGGGATAGAAAAACCTTCAGCAATGCTTCTGACACAACATCTAAACTAATCAGCCTTTGAATGCAAATTAGGAGGAATTAGGATAAAAATTTGATCTCTGAAGCACCAAAAGTTGCAAAGTGCCTTCTAACAATGGAAATTAATGACTAACACTTCTCATTATAAAATAATGGCAATAATATATAATTATGATTTCTTAACAGATAGATATTAATGATTAACATAATCACTTTACTTGTATATTCTGATTCCTTGATCTGTCCTCCCAATATTTATATTTTTAGGTTGCATGGTCCACAAATTGAGATGACACATTGAAAAACTCTGGCTCATTTGTTCAAAAATATTCATTCCTATTCAGGTGTTGGTCAAATAGCTTCATTTGCAGAACAGACTCTTTTTGTTATACAACTTGCCATTGTCCACCAAGACAAAAACTCATTAAGACTTGAATATTTTCAGAAATCATTGAAATTAGAAAAGTTTTGGGTGGCAATTAGAACAGCTGCACTGTATTTTTTAAAAATGGATAATACTTGTGAAATTTATGCTCCAAATTATCAAATTGTTCTCGGTTCCCTTCTACAGCATTTAAAAATTTGGTTTAAATGCCTAACATTAAAGAAAAAATAGAAGTTAAGCCAATTCCTTTAATGAGACAGCTCTAATACAGCTGCCAGAAAATACAGTGTTTGGAAATGTTTGAATAAGTAGTTGTGAGATGTAAACTTTAGAAAACTCTTCATCAATAATCGTTGCATCAAGATAAGATTTTTGTGGTCTTTTAGCATGAACAAATCCTGCTTAGCTTAACTATGAAACCCTGTAAGGACACTGACTGGAAAGCTGTTAATGAGGCACATTTAGAATTTTCTCCTTTCATAAAGACTGTGCTGAAATAAAAAAGCAAATTAAAAATAAGCACATGCGTATATCCATTATTACATGAACCTGCATACCTACATTTCACAATTGCCTTGGAATATGTTGGAGAAAAACTAATTTTTTAAGCCACTGGAGCTGGATAATGTCTTTTCATATCTGTTTTGCCTCATTACTTTTAATTTGAGTAAAAAAACAAATCGCAGTCTTATGTTAAAATTGTATCACAAATAAAACGCAGTGCAATTAAACAGCTAACCTTCAATGTACTAACCAAAAGTCATAAAATGTAGGAAAAGCATTAGATAGTGTCTCTGGCTGTAGATCGGGGAAGGAGGTAAGAGTAGGATCATCACCTGCAACTCGAATAGTACAGTTTAATTCTGAAAGAATTTGTGCTGAAAATACAGAAAATCTTACTTTTTTCCCCCCTCACTTGTTTCAGATGCTTTCTTTGGAACCACTTAGACAACAAAAAATATTATAACAGAGGTCTATTGGCTTTTCCACCACGTAAACAACAAACAGAGCTGGTGTGTTTACTCCTGCCTGGCATGGTTCTAGGCTGGGGTCAGGATGAACACCTGGAGAGCCAGGCCATGGATACACAGCCTCTTCTATGCCCACCTTCCCTCTCAGTGCAGCAGTAGGTGCCAGCAGCTCCAAGCTGGAAAACATGAGTACTGTTTCCTGGAATAAAAGGATTTACAGCTAAAGATCTACTGGCATAGCTTATGTTCACAAAATACCATAAAAAATATAGTTGTTTTCATAGATGGACAGTAACACCACTTTTAGAAGACTGAATTACAGGGCTATACTTTAGAAATAGAGCAAGTACTCTGCAATTCAGGATGCTTATTAAGGAATGAGATTATTCCTTTCAATGGAGAAATGAAGAGAAAGGCAATACACGTGACAAAACGGCTCAAGAACTTGAACAACACTTGTGACTTCCAATTTCTTCCCCCTTAATTTTTGTATCTTTGTAACACATTTATAAAATATCAATAAGCAACAGTAGATCAATGCTGGTTTAATTATTTAGGTCTCCAGATACCACTTATAAAGAATTAACCATATATTGAGACACGCATGAAACATTTGGTAGGAAGTACCATACAGCATAGGCTCCTCAGCATTTACGTTTTTTGATTCAAATGTGACATCTATTGCAAGTTAGAATTTTTCAAACTGGAACGTTATTTAAAATTTCTTAATGCAGTCGAGGTGTCGAAGTTGGTGGAAGAGTAGCCAATCATAAAATTTCCAAAAAATTACTGATGTCAGAATAAACCTAAGGAACATCCTACAGAAGTATAAATGCTTATTCTATTTAAGTTATAACCACAATCAGAGCATTTTTTAATTTGCCACAACTATTATAAAAAGAGTTACACTGGCCAGGTATTTCAGTATGAAGGACTTTGTGCCAACAGCTACCACGGAACAGCAGTTTAAATTGAATTCCCAGCAGCTGAAAACTACAAGAGGCAACTCTTCAACTGACTTCACCCCCATCCTGCCAGAAGAGAAATGAAAGCATTTTTGGAGAAAAAAACATCGAAAGAAAAATAACTGAGGAAAAAGAGCATAGGGGAAAACCTCAGCTGTAAATTTTAGGAGATTATTCCAAAACTAATCTCAGTCCTTCAGATTGAGCAAAAAAAAAGACAGCAATACTCTTTGCCTGTCTTAGCAATTTGTGTTTCTAATCTGTACCATGCACATCTAATTTATATTTCTGCAGTGTCTCTCTGGGAATATCAGTAGAACTACTTTAATATCTCACTAAGATCAGGATAAACCAGGGAAATCTTTTCCATTGTCTACCTTTTAAAAATGAAATTAAATCATGAAGTACAGCATTCAAATATTGATCCTTTCCATATACAAGATACTAACATTGCTGCTCAGATCCTGCTGCTGCTTATGAGGTGGGCCATAACCACATAACAACACTAATTGCAGGTACATGTCAGTATTTTAGTGCCAAGCACTTGCCTGTAACTTGGAACAATTTCCTCTTGTTTAACCCTCATTATTAATGCATTAGCAAACATTTTTATGTTCTTAAGAATGACTGCCCTATTACTTTAGGAATATTTGAGAAGGTATTTAAATTAGATTTACTGATAAGTAGTAACACTCTGAAGATTCCCATCGGAAAAACAGGTACTACACACTCACACTATGCTGGAATTGCATATCTGCCCCATTCTGATGCTGTTTTTTAAAGTCTCTTCAACAGTTTTGAAAACACTCCCATGGATAATTTTAAGTTGATTGAATAAAAGTAGTTGAGCCCCCCAAACCTGCTCTGTAATAGCTATTATTTGGCTTCAGTTGGGTGAAATGTAGGATCTTCATTTCCTTTCCCGGACTCCTTAATTATCCCCTTCTCTGCTCCTTTTAATTTAAAAAATAAATTGTTTCCACTGACATCTTCAAAGCCTTAAGGAAAAACATTTACAACTTCAGGATAGCATAAAAGCTGTTAGAGATGAAATCTAATCTTTAGGCTTTATAATGTCTTTTTAATACACTTAATGATAACTGTTATGATCATTATTATCCAACCATATTAAAAAAACTAAATAGGAATACCTCCCAAGCACTGCTTCACTTCAGTTCCTATATTACAGACAAATGTGGGGTTTTTTAATTTCCTTTCATATGAATTATTTTTGATAATAATTATTTTTGAAAGACATACAGAAGTATGGAAAGACCTAACAGATTTAATAGAAAAAATGAATTTTGCATCATTTTACATTACATGGATACAACTTTTGCTCCTTGTTTGGGTCTTTGCTGTTGACTACATTTCAAAATTACGTTTTCACAAGTTATTGCTACTTTTATAACTGGAAAACAACCTTTACATTCCAGATGGAATTCTTACAAATATCGTAGTTGCTAAATGAAATTTCTGAAGAAGGAATAAGTAGTATCCCCTCATCAATGAGACTTTTCATAAGCAATGACCCAGCCTTCTTTTTAGTGGTACTCAGAATAATTATCACCCAGATTTTAGAAACTCAAAGTATGTCATATCCATTCCCATTATTGCATTACACACTCAAAACTTGAAATTAGTCTTTCACTTAAGCTAGACCAACATTCTTAATGCTGTGAATTATATTCCGCTGGGAACATGGAGGGAGTTCATTGCCAACAAACGTGCCCAGTTATCAATACTAAAGGTAGCAGATTTCAACATTACTTTGGCAGGGGCCACAGCAGCAGCTGTACGTACCAGAAGTATCTGTCCGTTCAAAGTCTGCAATTTACTTTGCTTAGTGACACCTCTGCAGAAAATTATCAACATAAAGCAAAAACACCTACTTAAAAATTATATGACTAAAATTAATATCTAGATCTCAGCACAGCTGCAGATCAATATCAGTCTTAAAGCTGTTCAGATATACTAAGACTGTCTCCTATGACATTTTGGAGCATTCCAACCCAGCAATAGCAAAAGCAACTAGAGCTTTGCTTGCAGGTGGCTGCAGTGGCAAAGACAGCAGGAGCAGCAACACTAAGCAGCTGCTTTAAAAAAAACACCCTAAGTACAAAAAACTGGCCTGAATTAGTGGAAGCAGCAGCTTCCTTTTGATATATTGCTCTTTTCCATTTCTTTGTCTTCCAAATATTGTCAAAATAGACATTTTCCCAAAAAACAGCAGTGGCGTTTGACATTTAGGGATGATAAACTCAAGACCAGCCTAAAAGAAGAACAGCAAGGCATAATTGTCCAGCACAAGGTTACTGCAAAGTTAGTAAAAGGAGAAGGAAGAAAAAGACTCATATGTAAACAAGGCAAAGGAAGACAAGGTAAAAAAAGGAAAAACAATGTAAGCACATAATAGCCATGCTGAGGAAACTGTTATTGCCTTATGTAAAAGGGGTAAAAACAAGCAAGACCAAAATATTGTAGTGCTGAGAGTGTGTTAACTTTTTTCTGGCATAAAAAAATAATGGAAATTGTGATGCTATTCTTTTTATTTCTCTTATCACAGACTTAAATAGGATTAGATCACCTTGCACCAGATGTAAAACTTAAAGCTTCCAGCAGTTAAATTCAGATTTTCCATCCCTGTTATTTCTGCACAACATTTCAAAAGAAAAATTCTATAGAGATACACATAACACATGCTGAAAATCTACATGACACTGCACAGTACATTCATTTTAATACCTAGAAAGTGAACACATGTAGTAGCTATGGCAAGTCAGTGCCATGCTAATGGCTCTAAAACTATTTCATTAAGAAGCAGAAAACCAGGAAACAGTGACATGCTTAATGTAAAATGAAAGTGCATTGAATACAGAATATTTGCACAATAAAACTTTCAAATAAAAATTATCCCTATTACGTATGACTAATGATTTGCTTAAAATACTTATCCAATTGTATCTAAAATGTTTCTGTAATTTGCATTTACCATCATCATGTTTGGTTTTATCTGGTTTTTTTCGCTTACAAAAATAAATCTTGTATGTTTTAGATTATATCCTATAATCTAATTTTAAAGTGATACTGTATTTTGATAGACACCTTAACAGCCACTGCTCTCTAAGGAATGGGATAATACGGCAAAGCTTACTAAAAAATGCATTATTTCTCAGCAAAAATTGTCCCTGTGATGTTATTCCACTCACTTTACCAAAACCCTCATAATTTTGACTTTGTTTCCCCTTAGAGGATTTCCCCCAATTATACCCACAAACCCTTGTGCATTTCCTACACCTCTCTACCTAATTCAAGCTTTCCCATTCTCATTTCCTAAACATTTCTTCCCTCCTCTCTACAACGACATCTTTCTTAGATGATTCTTTGAGTCATATTCACAGCCTCTGTGTGAATGACTAAAATCAGGGACTCTCACCCTGGCAGTGGGTTTGGCAAGGTGGTTAGAAAATAAAGCATTTTTTTTAAGAGTATATCCTCATATCAATGAGGGTTAATTGTATATTCAGCTGCACCATGAAAAGGACTGTGCAACTGTGAAGGCAGCCCTGCCTGGAGTCAGAGGTGGGAATATGAGGTCCCTTCCAACTTAAATTTTTCTAGACTATTATTTGTGGAAGGCCTTTACTCTTTCTTTGCATATTGTCTCCTACGTGGCTTGGTAAAACCTTAAAACTCTTCTCAGAACTAATATGACCAAAAGGAAGAAGATGGCATCTGAGATCTTTGGGAGCACTGTCAGGAGAAGCTCTGCTCCATTATATTTCTGCCAGCCCCAATGGTCAAGAATAACCTTTTCTCAGCACTGCTTAGCTTCACACAAAGGGGACGGTCAGTCACATTTTTAGGGCCTTCAGGCTGATTCTAAGTGAAAACAAAATCCAAGAATGTAGCAAAACAGATTTTCTGAAACTCGAGACAACAGCTTTTAAGACTCAATATACCAGCTTATGATCTGAAAATTGTGGTGATTTCTGTAATACCATAGAGACAAAACACAATCCTTTTACAGCCTAAAATGTGCTCAATACATGTATTAAGTAAATAACACTGCTTTACCATTTACATACTATTGGAAAAATTCAGGATTTTTAAGCAGATTGTTGACACTGCAGCTATTTTAGAAGTTCTAATGCACTTTGAACAGCTTAAGTAAGCACTGAATTACCTTCATAAATATTAGACAATAGACTACAATAATAATCTTGTTATGAATCTCCAGCTTTATTTGTCCTGTTGGAATGGTTCATTCTATAATGCATTGCTGGCACTTGGCTCTAACAGCCAGAGACTCTTAGAATTCCTGATTACATTACTACGCTCAAAAGCCTCATTATTTCAAAATGTTTTATCATCAACTGATTGCTTTTAGATTACTTTGGGGACAATTCCATAAGCCTGTTCTTACAAGATTAGCATCACACTCCTTAACTATATTTTGTTTACTTAACTCTACAGACTCCTAAAATATAGAAATTTGGGAGATGTAGATAAAAGCTTCCTCATCTGAAAGAAACAGGTAAATTGCTTATTTTCATTCATCTGGTAAAATATCTTCCCAAATACAAAGGTTTATTTTCCTTTTCATTCTTAATGTGCTGTTTAACTGGGGTTTAAACAATGTACAAACACAGAATAGAGTACACTACAGCCGTATCACTCCATGCTGTGTTCTAATTAGACTTTAGCAAGTAAATAGAAAAGGACTGATTCAATATTTGAATGAAGGATTTCCAATGAACAAGAGCATCTGCAGTGACAGTTCCATCATGTTTTACATGCAAATCTGCCTTCTGAGCCACTGTCAACAATCTGACCTTGTGTTAACAGTGGAGGAATGTTTCTGTACTCTTTAGTCGTTGGTGATTCAGTAGCCTTATCTCCTTGTCAACAGCTGGGAGACACAGTACTGGGCTGAATTTAAAAGCTCTTCTTCCTTCACTGCAGTTTCTTGCAGCAGCAGAATTGCATGTGTAGGTCCTATCCATCAAAATGCTGCTGTGGCCTGGGACTCAGCAAAGAGACCAGTGTTTGTCCCTGGCCCATGCAGCACAGCTGGTGAGCTGAGCCTCAGCTCTAGATCCTCCTTCAACTGTACTGATAATTCCCTGTCTCCTTCTCATAGCTTAAGGAGCCCAACAGTTGCCTGACACAGACCCCCAGGCTTCTACAGCCCCACTCCTCTTCAGGAAACTTCACAATAATCCACTGCCTTTCCTGGAGTGGAATCCAGCCTGTCCTTGACCCACTTATCCTACACCCTCTGCTCCTTCAAACCAGCTACCAACAACTTCTCCATACAGCCAAGTCTCTCTGTATCAGCCAAGAGCTCAAGACAGGAAGTCATGGCTTCCTATAGGATCCTCAACTCAAGGAACTTCCAAAGTCATTTATCTGGGTTGAGTTCACATGACTTTTACTGAGCAGACTCCTACAGTCGTGACTAAAAAGCCACTGTTCCTGTTAAAAGCAGCAAGACATGGAACCTGTCCACATGTCCACAGAGAAAACCTGTAACGTTCTTTCAAGGTGTGCTGCACACTGCTCACTTATTTCTCTCTCCGTTTTCAATCCACTGCTGGGAAAAATGTCAAAACAACCTTCCTCTATCATTTATTGGATAATGAAACAACACAAAACATTATCTGGTATTTTTTACAGCCTTAGGAAAAAAAAATAAAATCTCTATAACTTTTCCTATACAACTGCCCAACCACAGGTAAAATGATAGACCCACCTTGATGCCTACTTAAGAACACAGAAATGTTTCAGAGACCTTTCTAACAGGAAAAGAAATTGCTGAAGTGCCACAAACAGAGAAAGTTCTTTTTAAGACTTAGCACAATTGTACTACTCTTCTAACGTAGGACAGTGAACAGATTATTCATTGTTGCCTGGAGAACACTTGTAGTTCAGGGTTTCTTTCAGAAAGTATGCAAGATATTCCAGCACTCCAATCATACACTATGCTTTCATCCCAAGAGAAGAAACTAGGGATGATCAGCAGATTGACCTCAAATGTTGCGTTCTTGAAATATTTCCAAGCTGCAGTGCAACTGTAAGTGTTGACGGTATTCAGTGGATGCAATGCTACTGGAAATGGGAGCAGATTATTATTAGATATCAAAAAGAAATGCTGAGAACACTTAAATACACCAAACTTAAAATGCAATATTTATTGCTGCTCTTGGAGAATAGGCCCATAATCTGAGATTCATTTTCATTGCAGTATTTTTATACTGAAAGATAGAAATAAGTCATAATTCAAAAACAAATAAAAATTTTTGGAAGTAAACATAATTCTAACATATATGTTCCATTTGCACATGATTTTGACTAATTTTCCTTCTCTCCCATTTTCCCTTCTCCTAATTTATATTCTTCAATTTCATATTTTAGTACTTCATGGACAAATTATTTCAATATATTATGAAGACAAATTGTTCCATAAGCAACAGAACTAACGATATTCTGCTTCCCATAGCTTCATGTTTCATGGTTGACTTATTTGATGTCTAACAAGCACTCCAATGGAAGTTATTTCTGTGCCTAGGAATTCATAAAACCTCTCTGCTTTGTTGATTTTTCCTCTAGAAAGAGGAGAATTTGCACTGTATCCTGTACTACAGTGAGGAACTAGGAGCCTTTCTCTATCTGGCTGCCAATGTTCATGCTCACAGTAGCAATGGATTTTGAGAGCAACACTTTTTCTTGTGTTTAAGTTGAACAAAACACACGAAAGAAGTAGAGGGAGCACGTTGACACAAAACACACACAA
Organism: Edolisoma coerulescens; assembly: GCA_013397115.1. NCBI lineage: Eukaryota > Metazoa > Chordata > Aves > Passeriformes > Campephagidae > Edolisoma > Edolisoma coerulescens. The sequence goes on from VWZW01002032.1 coordinate 3,958,955, forward strand.
ACCTAACCAAAGCCCTCAAGCTAAGCTAAAGGAAAAAATATTTTATCAGAAAGGTGATATTATTTCTAGCAATTTTAGTACAGCATTTTAAAGTGCAAGTTACAGATGTAAAGCTTTTCTGTTAACACCCTCAGTCTCCTTTTTTGGTTTTTTTTGCAACTGACAGCACAGATTTTTTCAGAGTTTCATTTCATGTCAAAAATATCACAGTCTGAATGATGAAATAATGTATTCTCTCTGGCTTCTTTTTATATGATTCATTCTCCCTTAATAAATTTTGCACTAATACCTGCTTTTTTAAGAGTAAATAATTTTTTAAATATTTGAATACTGGTTAGTTTTACATTGGTTTCTCTCTCTTAGCATGGACCCTACAAAAATATCCAATCAACAGCCACTACAAGTGGGCTTGTAGTTATAGGGAACACAACAGTTGTTGTGTACACAAATATCCTAAGGGTATAAGGGATATTCCCTACCACAGAATGTCAAGGTCAGCATACAAAGAGGGAGGAAGAAGAAAGCAGGGGGCACATTCAGAGAAAAAGCATTTGTCTTCCCAAGTAACTGTCACCCATGATGGAGCCCTGCTTTCCTGGGGCTGGCTGAACACCTGCCCGCCCATGAAAAGTGGGGAATTAATTCCTTGCTTTGTTTGCTTGTGCATGTGGCTTTTGCTTTATCTATCAAGCTGTCTATATTTCAACCCATGACTTTATCCACTTTTACCCCTTCCAATTTGTTCCCCCATCCCACTGCAGGGAAGTAAGGGAGCAGCTGTGTGATACTTAGTCACTGGCAGGGATTAAAACCACCCCAACTGATTGTTTGCGGTTTTTTTATTTCCAGTACTGTAAATAACAGAATACCAGAAAAAGAAAACCAGCATGACTTAAAATAAGACTATACTTCAGTACAACAGGAATTTTCCCTAACAAAAGGCCAATTCTAATTAGCTCACCGAAAATCCTAGTAAAAACTTCTGGATGCACACAATGTAATAATCAAAGAACTGAACTGTTTTAAAAACTTTTCAATGTTTCTGGGTGAACACTATTACAATCCAACCAGCAACAAGAAAAAATAATTACTTTTCACAGAGTACTGACTTTTATATCAAAGCTGCTGCTTGTAGTTATTGAAAAAAAAAGTGGACAAAACTACCTCCGTGTGATATGTTCAATTAATTTTAAAGATAAATTCTGTTACCCAAAGTAATTTATTCTAGGGCTGTCTCAAACATATTTTGCTGAAGATTCAATATTTTCTTTTCTCTGTAACAAAGAGAGATTTTGGTGTGGTGCAATACTTCTTTTTGTCTGTTCCACTCTCTATCTGCCACGTATCCTGTGCTGTATAAGACATGTACAGAACAAAAGATAAAATACTTCTCATAAAAAATTATTAATGCAATTACTTTCAAAACATTCATGTAAAATCATTTGCAAAGCTATGATGGAAAATTCACCAGACTTACTTGATATCACTTTTCATGATGAAATCTGCTAAGCACACACTCCCATTTTCCTAAACAATTACTATGACAAGCATAAAAAGGAAGGTCTTCCTAGAGAAGCAGACAAATATAAAATGCTCATTATCTTGGCATAAACTAAACTTGGCCTAACTAGCATCAATAAATTGTCAGAAGAGGACCTGTCATTAAAACATAAGAGCAGTTTCAAGTTGTTCTTTTGTGATAACAGGAAAGGTGAGATCAAAAATAACTCTCTAGACCAATACTTGGTTCTTTCCATCTATTTCCAGGCTCTGAGTCTTACAAACCAAACCAACATTTGGTTAATTAAAGCTTGTCAAAACAGTTTTCAAATATTAACTGGCAAGATGGGAGGAAAAGCATGGAGGACCATTTTCAAGGATGACTCTAGAGAGCCACTGTCTTCCATTAAAGGGAAGATGTCAGGCAAGTGACATGACTAAAAAATGGAGAAAAGAGAGGCTTTTTATAGGCAGCTCTCTGGTCTCATTTTATTTTAGGAGTGTGGTGAAGCAGACTCCAAACACTAAGAGATGAGGCAATTTGGTAAATTTTTCCCTTGAGACAGAGTTCAAAGTAATTGATTACAGGCAAAAGGAAATTCCTAGGAACAGGACAGAATTGTGCATCTTGAACCATAGTGAAGGCCAATGACAGAAGATATATTTTGCAGTGGCCGAGAAGACTATAAGGTTTGACAGATGAGACAAAGAGCCATAGACCTGATGAGTAAATGTGTCTCTTTTTCCCTTATGCCTAATAAAGCAGCTAACCTGGGACCCAGAATGAGTTAGCATAGTGAGATCTGCACATATTCACTCGTAATAGACAGAGTTTATGCCTTGATGTACACCATTGAAATAAAGGAAGCAGGAAAACAAGCTTGATCATTCTGATGTGCTTCTTCCTGGTGTCAGAATAACCTTGTAATACTGGGAGGCAGCAACAGCTTCCTACTCTACATGCAGTGTCTATTAAAAACAATGCCAGATTTAAGTGCTCTTGCTGGCAAGGTTTCAAGGGGTGAATTGTTGATTCTTCATGCCAATCATCCAGCATGAAGCAGCAACTCACATGCCTCCTGAAACAAACCTGTGTATAGGGGCAGCAAGATACATACACACACACCCCATTTGTAAAGATGAATCCTCAAATGCTGTGTGGTCAAGTCACAGTGGCCCAGTTCCCTTTCTCCTGGCATTGCCAGCACAGGCATGCTGTGAAAGACTGGCATAAGGATCATCCTTACTTTTCTAAGCCTGCCTTTTTAAAAGCTGTAAAACTTCCATACGACTCAGAAGTAAATATACTTTCTCTACTGATTTCATAGCATTTAGCCAAACAGTTAATTTCTTTCTTTGGGAGTTGATTTATTTTACAAGATGAAGCTGCTCCCCTTTAAGTTTGCATTGACCCTTACTCCACACACAAAGGCATAATTCCGTGTTTCTGACATTACAGCTTCCACAGTAATCACTGCTATGATCTTGAAGATAACAATTTTGAGCTACCAAAAAAGGGAAGAAACAAACACATTAAACAAGTTTAATCTCTTCAGCTGCAGAAGCTCTTTACAGATTCAAGGAAGAAAAGCTGTCTATCTTTCTCCACCCGGAATGTCACAGGAGCTGTAACAGTTATCAGTCTAATGTACTCTCACAAAGGAAACCATGTATTTTTACTAAATCTACAGGAACAAGTTAGAAATTTACTCTGTGTGTACAATAATTCTCTGTCTATAGGTCTCCTTTCTGAGAGCAGATGTTGTCTGAAAGGAGATAATCCTTCTCTGACTAGATGACAGTTGTCTCACAGTTCAGATATTTCAGCATCTGAGCATTTAATGACAGAGATCAATCAGAGAAATAATAAAAGAATGCAAAACCTAAAGGGCACACCAATTGCACAACTCCTCAAAAAACCTGCAAGGCAAAAGAAATTCCCATCAATATTTTCACATGAAACGTGCAATGTTCATATCAGTAAATGGATCCCAGTGAGGCCCTTGCCAAATGATCTTTGCACACCTGTGCACTGCCAGGCTTCCTTTTTCATATTAAGACAGGATGCAGTGCTTTCACATCTATGAATACATTGATCACCGAAGACTGAAAACTGGCTGAGCTGCCAGGCTCAAAGGGCTGTGATCAGCAGCCTGAAGACTGACTGGAAGACAGCCACCAGTGGGGTTCCTCAGGATAAGGGCCAACAGTGTTTAACATCTTTCATTAACAACACGGAGGATGGGACGGATTGCACCTTCAGCAAGTCTGCAGATAACACACAATCAGGGGAGCAGCTGATGTACCTGGCACTCAGAGGGACCTGGACTGGCTGGGGAAAAGATCTGACAGGAACCAATTGAAGTTCAACAACAAGAAATGCGAAGCCCTGCACAGGGGACCAGTGCAGACTGGGGGCTGACTGGCACCTGTCATCTGAGGAGAGGCTGAAAGCTGGGGTTGTTCAGCCTAGAGAACAAAAGACTTTAGGGGAACTTCTCACTGCATATAAATTCTGACATGGGGGAGTAGAAATCGTGCCAGACTCTTTTCAGTGATACAGAATGACAGAAAGGAAGCAATAGACCTCTGTTAAACTACAGGAAATTTAAATTTAAGAAATTGGAGGGGGGGGAGTGGGATGGTTTTAGGAGGAGTGGTTGGTTGTTAGTGGGTTTTCTGCTTGGTTGTTTTGCTTTCCACTTCGTTGGGTTTTTTTCCTTACTGTGAGGGTGGTCAAACACAGGCTGCCCAAAGTAGCTGAGAAGTCTCCATCCCTGGACATATTTACCACACAATTGTAGATGGCCCTGCACAACCTGATGCAGTTGACCCAAGTTTGAACAGAGGAGAGTTGCACTAAGTGATCTCCAGAGGTGCCTTCCTTCCTCGGTGCTTCTGCAAAAGAGCAGCTACATAAAGCATCCTTCCAAGAGAACAGCAGCACTAATCACACTTTACATTGAACAATTCCTTGAGCATTATCCACGGTGGAGGCTGCCTACATCACTGGTATAAAGAAAGCTGTTCTTTTCTCCACATTGCTCCCTGATCATACTTGTTTCTACCTTTTCACTAGTGCTAGCAATCATGAGGCCATGGAGAGTCTAATAGATGGGAAATTAAACAGGTAGAAAAAAACCCATGAAACAAACTGAATTTTTAGCTGATGCAGCCAACTACAAAATAAACAATCTCTAGTGAAAAGTGAAAGACCATTATCACCTTAAACCCCCTCAGTATCACCCTAGACAAATTTACAAACAACACTCTCAAAAGCAGGACAGAGTGCCAAAACCAATTCAAAAAGACTACTAGAGAAAAATCAAGTGCTGATAGAACAGAAGACATAAGGAGAAGTTTCAGCTAAAAAGAAGACTGCAGCAAAAATAAATATTCTCCATCTCTGATAAAAAAATATATGGGATATATATTCACCAGCCAGTCCAGGTCCCTCTATTTGTTCCTGCTAATTATCAGAAGTCAAATATATAATAAAATATATATTAAAAATGTCCATGTTTTCAACACTCAGATTTATATTGCTTGTCCTGCTTAAAGCAAAACATAACGGGTTTGCCAGCTTTTACATAGTCTACATATAGATCTGTGTTTTAAGATGCAAATGTGACTTGTTTCTAGAGATGCAAGTAGCCATTTCCTAGATCAGTTCCAAGATTAGAACTTTAGAGAAAAGGTAATTTACTGCCTGGTCTGACACACTTTTGCTTGGACTCTTAGCAGGTCCCATTAAGAGTGCCTGTTAATGGCACTCCTAATTCCCGTGCGCCAACTGCTCCACACAAATTCACTCTCCACAAAGTATGGCTTCTTTTCCTGCCAAGAAGTGCAATATGCAGCAGGCAGTGGAGGATAGCAAACCGGTTCCCAGCTGGATGCCATATAACATAACCAAGGCCTTCATTCCAGAGCACAGACACTCAGCAAAGTAACAGGCATAGAACCCCTGGTTTAGGAAATACTGCTTCCCTGCAAACAAACATCTGCTGCAGCAGGCTGGCAAAAAGAGAGAAATCATTATTTATATACTAAATATTCTGTAAATGGATAAAGGAGATATTTTCACCCTCTCCTCTAAAAGTCCATGAAAAATGTTAACCTCTGTGTATGAGAATTTAAAATTTCTTAGTTCAGAATACACCAGCCAACAACATAATACAAAACAAAAAGCCCATTAATTGCTGTGCTCCAGCATGATGTTTCACCATTATTACCTTAGATGAAATTGTGGGAGGGTTTCTAATTTGTGGTTTTTCTGCTACCATTTACAAGTTCAATAGAGAAGTTTAAAAAAATATTAATCAATACATTTTAAAAAACTGTTGGAGGCCACTGATAAATTATATAAATTCCGTGTATTGCAAAACCAAGTTCACTTCTCATGGAGTGTAATTTTTATGTCTTGCATTTTGGGCACTGACAGAGCATATTAAATTTGAAAGTTATCCAGACAGTATGCATTTTTCAGAATGTCATCAATTTTGCTTCTGGAAATTTCTGTGCTTTCAGTTTATAACTGATCTAATCAAGCCTTCTCCGTGAGTTTTTCCTTAAATATTACAATCACAGTGAAATAGGATATGTAAGAGAATGAAGCACAGCTTTGGGCATTTCAAAAAATTAGTTTTTCTGTGGTTTTTATTTCCCAGGGGGTTTGTTTGTTTGCTTGCTTGTTTGTTGGGGGGTTTTTTGAGTTGGTTTGCTCGTTCTCAGAGACACTCATTTCAGAAGCCTCTTTCCTAAATTTCACTAAGTTGTACACAAATGAAATGCAGAGAAAAGAGTGGACTACACAGTCTTTCATCTCTTTCAACCCTCTCAACTTCTCCCCTCATTTGCTATATAAATAATTCTTTATATATCTATCTTGTTTCCAAGCAGATGAGATGTTAAGTTACAGTCCCATCTGTGTTAAATAAAAATGCCTGCTATACAAATAAAGCAAAGAAATTCCCATTATGTTACTGTCATATTGGAAAGTCAATGGCTTTAAATCCTTAGTCATTTTCATCGTTCATGTTTCACAGAGGGAAACATCACAGATATGGGAGAAAATCATCATAAAAACTGAAACCACATGTCTATCAGGATGATGTCATGCTGGGTGTGCTATAGCCTAATCACAAAGGCTGCTAGACTTGTGTTTAGTTTTTCACTTCTGCAGGGAACAAGAATCAGAAAAAAAGAAATGTTCTCTTGCATATCAGACACTTAATGAATTATATCCATTCTTTTAAGTTTCCTTTTCTTAACCTGTCACTTGAAAAGTGTCTTTAAACCAATTAGAAATATTGTGCTGGACCAGACTGGATGAAATAGTTATTAAAATATAGCTAGAAGTGGAATTAAAGCTTTATTCACCACCTTATTTGCAAAGTCACAAGCATCTAAAAATCTTCACTTTTCTGACTTCCATTCAGAGTTAGGAGCTCTATCACACAGGTAGTAATTCCTTCGCTTTAGAGGCAAAAAAAGGAAAACAAAAAAAAGTACCTAGCTTCTAACTTTTAATTTTGGATAAGCATGATGTGTTTTTCCTCTACTACAAGCAAGAATTTTAATATTTGAACAAATCTGGTTTGCATCTGTGATTTTTTTTCCTGCTTAGGAATTTTTCTCATAGGGGGTATGAGGTTTTTTCAAGGCTAAAAAAAAAAAAACAGAAATACAAAAATAAAAGGTTGGAAACTCTCTTATTTTTACGTTGTATTTTTTTCCCATTGCTATTCCAAATTATATATTGTTTGGAGGAAATAAAGTGAGGGGAAATAAGGGAGCAGAAATTGCCTGAATAGTGCTTCTTTCTTGACAAACTTAGCTAACAAGGAGGCAAAAACAATCACTTGATTGAAAGACATTAAACGATGTCAACTGCAACTGACGTACCATAATTTTTTCTTCACCAACTCTATCCAGCTTACAAGAGAGATGAACTGAAAATTCCTTCTCTGATGAGAACTGTAATGAAAGGACTTTGTTAAACCAGGTATTCCACTTAACCAGCCAACAATCTTATCTCGTGGAGACATTCAAACACATCTACAAAGCATAATACAGAAATATCTGCCATATACAGCATGTAACAGTTTGTTATTTTTTTTAAGTCTTTGAAACTCTATTTATGTGCTAATTACAGAGGTGAAACAAAAGGTGCATAACAGAAATAGCAAACAGGCCAGTCTCTTTTACTTCAAGTAAAAGTACTTCTGCCCGCTCAAACTAATGGCACATAATGCTTTATATTAGAAGATCTACTGAGCTTCAGCAGAACTGATTTTTATCTCTTCAAGCAAGTATAAATGCTTTCATCCCCGAAAAACCTCTAATGTTAAAGATATTCTTTTACCTGTGAATGTGCCATCTGGATGTTCTGCTAATATAAAAGCTCCTGACTTAGAATGAACAGAGCTAGAGGCACTTAGATCTTCTCTTCCTGTGTGATGCTGCCAATGTAATTGTAGTTACTTTGAGTTTATACTAACTACGCTGTCTCTCCACAGGCCATGGAGGAAAATGATGGCCTGAAAAAAATCCTGAGGAGCAAAGGAAAGGTAGTTGGTGCAAACTGGGGATCCATTCTTCAGTAGAATTTCAGACACTCATTCAGACTTCCTTCCAGAGGGAAGAAAAGGATTAAAAAAATTTCAAGAAGCATCTCCCAATATCATGAAAAGTACCTAATAATCCACAGAGAACATTTAGAAACCACATTTTCCACTAATTTCACCAATTTCAGAATCGTGGTTTGGGTTTTCCCATCAAGCGCGAATCATTCTCGAACCCAAATTTAGTATTCAGGAAGGCATTCCTGTGTTCCAAAAGAGCAATTGCTTCTCTCCTGAGGTCATATACAGCAACTTTGGAAGAGTCAGTACCAGAGCAATGGTTCTAGGAAGGTGTTTTATCCTACTTGATGAGTTCTGTTTTGTCTTTCAAAAGGTTTAACAAAACATAAGGAAACAAGGAGCTAGAGTCATACAATGCTCACTGGTCACCTCCTTTCCTTTTTACTCAACATTCCATGCTTAGGCCATTACTGGTTACCAGAAAAGAATCTGATGTTGCATTTTCCTGCAAGTCATAAGCTATAAATTATTCCGGTAAGGAGCTGATCTCAAGTTGCCTCTCTTAAGACTGTTCTACGGAGTTCAACATACAGTTTTTAGTGACCATTCAGATACAAGGCAGAGTGGATTTAGCTTTTATGCAAAGCACCTTCTCCCTACCTACACGAATCCCAGGTGATCTGCTGGCTAAGTGGTCCTTAGGGATTAGAGACATTTTAAGGCAGGGTCTGTAAGCTTCAGCTCAAACAAATTCCAGTATTTGTCCCAGATGCTGCCCTTTTATAGCTTTGCGGAGGCAATGCTGAGCTTCTGCTGGGACTTTCTGGGTCACAGACTTCTGCTTTTCATAACTACACAGCCAGCCTTGGGTGTCTCACACTCATTCCTCCTGCCCCATGCAGAGGAGCTGAAAAGTTTATCTCAGTTCAATTAGTGGATACACATTAAGCCTGGCAGTTGCAGCACCAGCCTTGGAGACTGGGACACACAGGCTCCAATCCCCACTCCAATGAACAGACTTGCTCACTTTCCATAAAAAGAAAGCGAAGCAATATCTTGGGAAAAGATCTAACGGTGGTAAATTTTTGAAATGGTGTACTGAATGTGACATCAAAACCAATATAAAGTAGTAACATTGACACTGTAAATAAATAAATGGGGGATAAATAAGTAGAAGTGGAACTGACCTCACATAAAGCAGTTAATTTGCTTCACTGTAGTGGAACTGGGACTAAGATTGCATCAACTAAGACAACTTTAATGCTTTTACATAGGAAAGCTTCAGAGGGGCACATTTACAATTACTGTATTTGGCCAAACCATGCTTTATAAAATGAGGCTAAATGTTGCTGGTCTGTATTTCAGGTCCTGAGACTTCAACTCAACACACACTGTCCTCAGAGTCTGCCATTTTTGCAACCTTCAAAGTCCTTAAATAAAGGTTCTACACTAACACAACACTTCCCATTTCCCCAGAGCTTGAAAAGCAAGATGACTAACAGTTTTTGACAATGGAAATGGAATGCTCCCCACCGAGGACTCTGTGCATAGACCATACAAATCCTGCGATGAGCTTCTAAGTGACTACATTACAATAAAAAATGAAGCATCCTTAGTCCCTCTGCCCTGCCTTTTGGTGCTTTGAACCATCTGTAAACACACCACATGCCAGGAGGACCAAGTCAAGAAAGCATCAAAGCATATGAGTTAAATGGCTCTTTTATCTCAGTCCCATATGCTTCCACATTTTATTCTCATTTTTTGCTTCATACACAGCAGAGCTGAAAGTTGACAAATCCAATAGATGCTATCATCTTTATTCATCTCAACACCAAGCACCTCATATTTCATTATTTGTATAACAAAAAAGAGATTTTCTGTTTATGTCATAGGTGGCTGATTGTTTTTATTTACCTTCCATATTTTGATTTTGCTCTCCATTTCCACCAGGCAAGAGTCAGAGTAGGTTGACTGGAATATTCATGACGTGCAATTATTATTAAGGGACAGAAAATCTTCAGTGAAAGATCCTTTAGGAATATAATTATATTCCCATGTAGTTTTCAAATCAATTTCAAATATCTAAATGGATAAGGACTGTCATTTAATTGTAATTCAATTTGATTCAGAATATAATGTAATTTTACTAATGTCTGTGTAAGACATAAAAAGATGAGATACCTTATACAGGAGTGTATCAATCATTAATATTATTGAGGAACTGTCTTACTAAAAAGTTACTTCTCAATTTTACCATGTCTTTTAAGAGATGAAACTAAATTGTCTTTTGCATTATTTATTGCATAATTTTTGAACGTCTCTATCACACTCATTGTGAATCTATAGCTTCATACATCAAAAAGAAACGGGAAAAAAACTGGGTATAATATTTAGGACATGTAAGTAAAATGTACAAATATTGTCAATTCTATCAACCATTCAGAGTCCATCAAAGAATGGCTACTTAATTTCAAAATCTATAAAAGTAATATCTTAATATTTCAAAGGTGCAAGAAAATGTTATATCTTGGTGGCTCAATGCTGATGTAAGTTATAGAACCATAACATAGTTTAATAGAACTCTGAATGTCATTATACAGATTAAAGTATTGGTACACATGGGTAGGCAGCTGATATATGCACTTTCAAAAAATGTGAACGTTCTCAGTACAGTTTGGGTTCCTTAATTTAATAAATAGCATATGCCAGTCATTGAAAACTCTTTGTGTAAGACATATATCATCAAAATACACATCTACCCTTATTCTTCTTAGAGGTATTCTGCTAAAAATCCTCAAATACCATGTCACAGAAATGCATTTACACTTGGTCATTAATGTAACTCTACTACTTTATAAGGTTTAAGAACATTTCTGAAAGGAAAGAAACACTTTCTTTAGCTTGACAAAATGTTATTTGCTCTTATTTATTTAATCTAGGCCATTAGATATTGTGCATCTCTATTTTCAGAAGGCAGCAGCACCAATATCTGGGCATGGGGCCGTGAACAGGGAGAGGTGTTGCAATTATCACAGAGTCTTTGTAAACTTTACTACTCAAAATGCATTGAATTGAAACAAAGAAATAAAAATTCAATTAATTACATTTTTTGCTGTAAAAGAATGCAAACTATGAAAAGTAATTGTGTAAAATATACTCAAGAAGAAGCTACTTTACAATGTTTTGAGTCATGACATACACAGTGAAAATGCAAAGGCCAAAAGTAAACATATTAGAAGGACTCGATCTTTGTCATTCAGGAAAATTACAAAAAAATTAATTTATTATATGCCTTTGCATGGTCCTACAAGAGCAATTCTATGATGCTTTTACAGCTCAGCATGCACTTTTATTCAAATGTTATGACTTCATTGAAAAACTGACATTTCTGATTCAAATGTATGACCTTATTTCAAAAATAACTAACTCAAAAAGGTCTTTCTTTATACTTATTTTATCTTCTTTTTTAGTTAACTAAGTGCAACGATTTTCTTTGGTTTTTTCTTGTATTGATAACACATAGTGTTAACTCTTCAGTTATTCCTTTCTTTTGCAGCAAACTAAACTATAAAACTAAAACAATTTCTCACTTGTACTCTGAACTTTTAAACAGAAGAGTATATCATAGTGTTATATCCTTTTTCCTCCTGTTTCTTAGACAAGACATATTACAGAGTGATTGAGCAATCATTCAAAAACCAGGATTTAGATGCAGGTTCAGGTAAAGAGAAATTTAAGTGGTTTATAGATATATAGCAATATATAAATGTGCAGATACTTTAAAACCTTGGTTTCTAATTTCAGTTTCCAAATAAAACCCATTAATTTCTGTAAATTTTTAAAAGGCTATAATGAAATTTCTTAGGTCAAATTAATTATTAATAATAATAACTGTGTTAATTATCAATAATTAATAATTACAGAGAAGTAATTATGAATACACTAATAACTTTACTATGATGTTGATCCAATAATCAAAAATCCTTTATAAAGAGATAATAATTATTCAGGGAATTGTAGCAAATAATGTGTTTTAAAAAGAACTTATGAAAGTTTCTTATGCAACACCGAGTAAGTATCTCAGATACTGACATAAATACGATTCAAATCAATGCAATGACTTCCACTGATTTCAACAGGTTTTGAAAAACAATTTTAAGCCATAGAGGATCAGAACTGGTCAAAAATAAGCATTTTGACATTCAAAAAATGGTAACGTGTACAGGTAGCAGGCTTTTCAGATACTATAAAAAAAGATTCTGGAAGAAGTGATAATACAATATTTTAAGATCTGATTATTTAATGAGCTACTAGTCATCCTAAGTTTAGAGACAACAGAAAGAAGCTCTCTGCAGTTAAGGATTACTCTCAATGATAATTTCAAGTGGAGGGCTGATGCTGGCCAGCTGTCAGACCCCCATCCAGCTGCTCTCACACACCCCCTTCCTCAATAGGACAGTGGGAGAAAATAACATGGAAAAAAAAAATCGTGGGTTGAGATAAAGTCAGGAAGAGACCATTTGCCAATTACTGTCACAAGCAAAGTAGACTTGATGTGTGGAAAATTAATTTAATTTATTGCTAATTAAAATAGACCTTGGTAGTGAGAAACAAAGACCAAATTACAACAATTATTTCCCTCGTCTCCCTTTTTTGCCCCCAGGCTCAGCTTCACTCCTTCACTCCCATGTCCTCCAGTCTCTGTATCCCAAGTAGTGAAGGGTGATGGGGACTGAGGGGCTGCAGTGAGTCCTTGGCATTGACACAGCCATTCCACACTAAGTGTATCAAACTCTTTCTTACTTGAACTAAAAACTAAATCTGATTTCAACAACAGACATGTAAACTGCTTTTAAGCAAAAAAATCCAACCAAGCAAGCAATAAAAACCCCAACAAGACTATATTTGAAATAAAACCATCTGCGTATCCTGAAAAAAGCAAAGACAGCTATGGTGTGCTGCACTGATTTTCAAATGGCTTTTTAAAAATCTTCATTATCCCCCAGTCCTCCTTCTTGTCCTCTACAATTCTCAGGGAGAGGGGAAAGGCTGGTTTATTTGGTTCACAAGTTCAAATAATTTTTTTCCATAAAACCACAGTTCAGTTTCATAAAATATTTTACAGTTTGTAGGTTTTTTGCCTGGTTCAATACACTTTCACATTCATTTCAAAAGAATTAATCAAGATAGTATTTCTCAAATATGCGACAACCGGCATATATGAACAGGAAATTTCATAAGGAAATATTAATCATTTTCTCTAGTCTCTACGGAGCAAAGAAATTAAAGGCAACTTTTTCCACAAAAAAATCTTCTATTTTGATTGGATACTAGAGTAAAATCATATAGAAGCAGTGGCCATTAATGGACTGTTACTGTAGTAGATGCACATCCTGCACTGTAGCACACAAGTACAGGAATTTATTTCACTGAATTCTCACTTTAAAAAAAATTATGCATCTTTTACAAAGCAGCACCAGCCGCCCCCAAGTCCATGTTTTATGAAAGTAAACTAGAATTAATGAGCTGATTAAAAAAAATTTTAAATGTCCAGTCTTTCCCACAATCTTTCCCATAGCCCTTCATGCTTGCAAAAATTAATGATAACTACACTACAGATGAGAAATTCAAAGGGCTGTGCTGGGACAGAGAAGAGAAAGGAACTGAAGACTAATATAATGCAGAAAAGTAAAGGAAATATGGTTAATAAATGTTCTTTTATGTACATATTGTCGGAAGGAAAACCTCTAGCTGGGTTAATTTTACGGCTGAAGATTCTGTAAAGACCCATTGGTTGCAAGAGACTACCACGAAACATCTGTTCCAGTTCAGTCCCAAACTCAGCACAATTAACAGAGCAGTTAGCACAGATGCCTGCAGGATCTGAGACCATTTTGGAGACCTGGTTGAAAGTGCAGGACAGGATTTATGGCGTAGGAATCCAGAGGACTGGGAATGCTTTGAGATCTGCTGGAAAATATGACCAAACTATTGCTGAGCAGGAATCATGAACTGAAATGTAAAATACATAAATCAGGAAATTTGACTTCTTGTACTCAGGAAGCAAACAGTACTGAATTATTTTTTTTAATTGTCTATATTGCTCTTGGAAGGCAACAAGTCTATGTTCCTTCCAGACATCTCTTCTGGTCAAGTCTGAGGCATAGAAGTGTCAGGTTAGTTTAAAACTTCCATTATTTGCTAGAGAACAAACATCTGATTTAAAAATATATTGTCTAGGTATTTTATACTCAGATAGTTTAAATATTCAACTAAATCACCTTCCACTACAGCCAATACTTTTCATTTTTTTTAACCAGTGACAGGAGTTGCCAAACTTAAAAGAACTGAGAACATGAGAGCACTATATAGACATTCTGCCTTGAGTCCAAGAAGAATTGAAGTGGCCCAACAGTACACTGAGACTTCAAAAGAAACCACAAACACTACCTCTAAAATAGTTTCAAAAAAATGCGGTCACCATTTTTTGTGCTTTGCTGTATTATACTCTGCAAGCTTACTGGAAACCACAAAGTGGAAAAATAATTAAGTTTTAGGAAGTCCCCAGCAGCTGAACCTGTATTGAACTTGCTTGAAACCACATAGTTCCTTAAGCACTGTAATAAACACATTTAAGATTCTTGATCCTAAACGCAAAGACAAAAAAAAACAAGAGGAAAAAAACTTTTAAGTGATTCATATTTGGTTAAGAATGTTTTCTAAGCCTAAAATATTGCTTTGTCTTATATCTGTGGAAACCAATAGACAACAACATTGATACAGGCATCTATTTTTCTCCTGCTCATTGAATAGAATTTCATAAAGGTCTATTCAAATCAATAAATTTTCACAGTAGGCTGCAAATCAAATCATTACTTCCTGCTCAGAATGCCTCAGAGTAGCTCCACACTGACAATCACAATGAATAGGGAATAAAGCCACAAAATTGCTATTTAGCAATTCTGAGTTCCTAGACATAGTGACAATAAACTGAAACACAGGGGCACCCTCCAGAGGAGGAGGAATTGTATGCAATTGTGCCTCACATGAGGAATGCAGAACTGCTAATGTAGCTTATTAGATGCTATTTTAATCTCTCACACCATGAAACACAAGAAGATGGTAAGAGAATCCAATAGGAACTGCCACAACATCATGCTGGTTTTCATTAAATTTGTTGAAAGGGGACTCAGCATGGAATTATTAAACTGCTTTCAAAGGCAAATGACTAAAATGGTTCATCTATTTATAGCCATCCTTCTCAATCACTATTTTTTTATAGTGACACCTGCTAGCTCCTGCTATAGTTAAGGTTCTGTCAGGCTTTGCCCAAAACTACAATTTTTTTAGTCTTCTACCATGATGATAGAATAAACGAGCTTCCTTTAAAGTTGGCAATAAAGCTACTTAGGAATGTTTTTTTAAAACAAAATACAAAGAAACCTAATAAGACTTGTCTTCTGATTATATCTAAAGATCTAAAACTATCATCATGAACTTACAAGTTTCAAAATTATCTTTGCCTTTTAATGACTCAGATACAAAATTGTTTTTTCAATAGCATATTTATAGAACATAGTTTATATATAAACTAGATACCTCCTTAATACATACACACACATATATATAACAGAAGTGTATTTATATATATATATATATAAATTGTAGAATGATGTGCTTCTTGAAGATATTTATAAAGAAAAATGTTGCTTTTTCAGTGAACTTAATGGTAAAAAGAAAATCTGGATGTCATTGTTTTTATTACAAAAATCTCTGCACACATGTATTTAAGTGATAGGGAAGGTGCCTCCAATAAGGGCACTAATTGGAAAAGGAAGTGCTGCTGTAGAAATTTAACATATACAAAAATGTTTGAGTGACAAATAAAAGCATCGCAGCACCAAATACACTCCTATTGCTCTACTGTCAGAGCATCTACACTGTGAAAAGTTTTGAAAACACCCAGGGTCTTAGAATCACCCTAAGTTTAAAGCCACAAAGCAAATTTCATCCTCTTATGAGAACATACAGTTGTCTTTTATTTCATTCAAGGCATTATTGAAATAATTTAGAATAACAGCAGTTACTTTTATGTAGCCTTTAATCTACAAAGTCAGAGAAATCATCAGCATTTTATACCCTTTTTGTTGACCATCCAAACATTCAAAATATGGCCTTGCTTCATTAAAAAACTTCCTACTTGAGATGCTTAAAATTTGGTCCGTGCTTATAAAGAAAAATTGACTTATCAGCTGGCCCAACAGATCCATCTGAGCTACTACAGATCTTGAGATACATCACATTATAAAGGAAAATAACCCTTGCAAAGGGAAGAAAAAAGATTCAGGAGAGACCCTGCTTTTATGAGAAGGGTGCTGAAGGTCCAAGATCCTCAAGATTATTAAAAAAATGGCAGAGGATGGCAGAGGCTGGAAAGTATCTAAAGAACAGACAACTACAAATAATTTTCAGAGCATGAATGCATCGAAACAATTATTCTAAAACAAACCCTTTCCTTCTTAGTTTCATGGCAGAAACATAGCCGTATACACAGCATTGTTCATCTCATCTACTGAAATGAGTTTTAGTAATTTGAAAAAAACCAAACACTACAAATTTGTGTGATGAACATTTTGTCAGATTTGAATTGTGACTAGGCAGGAGCAGCCATTGTGACATCCTAGTCCTAAGTCTGCTCAGGCAACTGAACCCAGCCTAAGTAAAGCTGTATAATTTGATTAATACATGCCATATCTAGACAATACCTTTTTCCACTGATAATCATCCCTCCGTTTTGCTTAATTCAATTTCTCAAAGCCATTTCAGCATGAATGTAACTTCATTCGAGAAATTGTTGTCTTTTGATGTTTAGATATCAAAATTGGATGAGATTTCTAAGGCTTCAAGTTGCAAATTATCAAATTTAATTTTAAAAAAAATAACAGCAGATATTAAAAAAAAAAAAAATTGAAGCCTTTGCAAGCCCTTGCTGCAAAGCAGTTGATAAAGAGAAACTCTCCAAATTCAAATCATAAAAATAAATTTTACAGATATTTTAAGAGACACATTATTTAGAAGCTTTTTGAAAATAATTCAGGATTAGGCCTACTTGTACAATTCATTGCAGTATGTAGCAACAAGGGAGGATTAATAAGAAACAGCTTTCCCTCAAGATGCAACTTGTAAATAACAAAAAAATATACAGGAAGCTTGTGAAGATACTAATTAGATTTGCATCTACAGGAGATAGTAGAAATACATCAATTTACCCTCACTATTGGCCTTGCTTATCTAACAACAAAAAAATAATAATAATAAATTGATTAAATTCGAAAGCTATATGCAACCACCTTGAACATATATTGTACCAGAGTTTTTGGATACATTCTTTTGATTTAAGAGGATCACCCCACCTAGGGGCAGGACCTTGGAGCTGGATTTGTGGAACCTGGAGAGATTCGCACGGACTCATTTCTTGAGCTTCAGCAGGGCACTGCAGTAAACACCCGCCCAGGAGGGCACATGGTCACACACAGGCTGAGGAGGAAGGCAGCGGGCCTTTAAAAGATATGAACAAGAGGCAGAAAGCATTCCACAGGGATTTACATCTTTCACAGTAACGAATATTTTGCCAAGGATTTGCTTTTGAAGATTTTCCCTGATTTTTCCGTCAAACCTCTTCAAACACTAAAAACAAAACGGTGGAAGTTATGCTATTGTGGTTGAAGGATGTGATGCAAGATTTCTAGAAAGAGGTAACATCTCATCTCTTCCTAGACCACCTGATACAATCAAGAGAAAAGACAGTCAAGGACAACAGGAAAAAAAAAAAAAAGAAAAGTTTGGTTAGGTCACAGTAAAAACAATCTGAAAAATTCCACTTATTCAAAGTGAGGTGACTAAAGTATAATCCCAGGTGATACCATGAATTTGTTGTAAATCCTAGCTCTATCCTGATCTGCTCTTGAGTGGCGATACACATCATTATATCAATGCCAGACAGGTTATAGAATCCAAGTGCTAGAATTTTGCTTTTTTGATTAAATTGACGTTCCTGAGTTCACCTGCAATTGCAATTTTCACTATAATTTGTTGAAGGATAAGGTAACAATTTCTCTCAGACTGTCTTCTCTCAGATAAGTCAAAGGCCTTATCGTTACACTACAATGCTTTTACCTTGGCAACATTACTATTTGTTAACCACCCATATGGGATCATATATAAATATATACATATATTTACATATATTCATATAGGTCCTGTTTTACCTTGATAATAAACAATTAAAGAGTTGGGGCTTCCCATTTATCATGTTTTCTGAAATTTTTTCTTTCTGCTAACAAAATGCACAAATATTCCATACACTAATTCCAGAATAGATGTTAACTACAGAAATATATGAGCATGTCCCGGTGACAACTCCAAATATGAGATTATGCAGGTAGGAACTGAACAGACCTTGTGTGGGTGATGGTAGCACAAAGCAAGAACTCAAAAAGCCAGAAAATCTATCAGCTAATGTTATCAAAGGATAAACATAAGTGAAAACACATTAAAGATCACATCTTGGTCAAATTACCTCATTTTATTACAAGTTATTGCTCTATATTTTGTATTAAATATACACACTATCTGCAAATCCAGAAATATCTTCTCAGTCAGATTTCAAAGACACAATAATGAGCCTGTGTTGAGGGGAAATCTTTAAAGGACTGTAAGATGCCTACCTGAGCAGGAATGCAAATTCATATTGCCACATACAGAGTTCAAAACTTTTCTCCATATTAAAAATATCTTTAACGTTTTATGAATCGGTGCTATCATGAGCTTTGCATTTAAATGTGTGTAAATGGCAATTAATAGCAGGCAACTGCTGAGTTTAAATTGATTACTATGTCTTATTTCATGATAGTCTCAAATTTATCTGTATAACATAAGTTCTGTAAAAAATAAATTGACTTCCTAAACAGCAAGACGTGAGGAACTTAAGCAGCTGGATGCTAGAGGCACATGCCAAAATCTCAATATTATAATGTTGAAGCAGATTTTTTTCAGAAAGACTAGCATGTGTTTAAATATAGAAATAGATCATTATTTTTCACTTCCTCTTCATGTACTGATATTCAGATCAAAAGGTTCTTTATAAAGACATAGAAAGCAAAATCAGATCTCAGAGTAAGTATTGTCCAAGAATAAAAATATGATGCCTGAACATTTTAAAAACACTTCATAAAAGAGTTATATAGTTGATTATTAACTTTTTTATCACAGTCCATTTGTAAAGAATTACCCCACTTTTCACAGCTACGATTTTTAGAGTCACATGTTTCTTCTCACCCTACTTACCTCATTAGTGACCAAAGTTGAAAAAAAAAGCTAAAAACTGAACTAAGATAAGCAGTACCTTTCACTGCAGCTTGCATTTGGTTCTCTCACAACTATTTCGTGTGTCTCAAAATGATCAGTGCTTATCAGAAAAATCATCTCTACACCAGCAGAAAAGTTTCATCAAGAAAAACGTTTGCTTCTTGTTCCATGACAAGAAGTTAATCCAGATGTCCTGCAGACACTGAAAATTAGCAATGTAAACCACCAATTGTTTTCATCAAGGTCAAACACATAAGAGCTGTAGCCAGCAAGGAACCTTTCTTCCTAATAGCCCTCAGGGAATCCATACTGCCAGGACCTGGCTACTCAGCTTAATATGAAATAAAGATGGTTTAAACCTAATAGTTGATACAGCTGTGTTCACTGACATGAGAATAAAGCATGTGGTGGGGATTTTTAGTGTTGTTATTACTGCAATAATAAAGACTGTTTTTTTATTTTCTCTTATACCTATTTAGATTGCAGCCACCTAAATAAGTTCTAATTTCATAAAAAAATCCACCCAATTTTTTTGCACATACAAGAATAATTGGCCAGTGGGAAGCTGCTGTATCACGTTATTTCTTAAGAATTTGTTGTCAAGCAATACAGAAGGCGTGGAATTTCTGACTTCAGCGTAGTGACTTCATCAGTTGCTATCTTTCAATTAATCAGCACAACACAAAACATTTTATGCTACCAAAGTTAAGCTTTAAACAGCAGGTATATATGAGAATCATAAAGCTGGCATTCATGGCTGGCCATGGAGACAGCAGGTTAATTTTCTGGGGGCTGCACTTTAAAGACAGCAAGGGGCTTTGGCGACATTCTTGATGGAATGTGTCCGTCACAATAAAGTATATTTGTTACTAAAATAATACAGAAGGTTAAAAAACCCCCATGTTTCAATAAGAATTATCCCTTCAAGTAAAAAAATAACTTGTCAGATTTGGAATGTGAACTTCTACACCTCATAAGTCAACTTCGTAAAACAAAATTTGTCTTAAACACTAGAAGATTTGTCTTAAATACTAAAACTTAAGCTAAAAAAGGACCTTGGACATGAATTAACTTCATAGAAATACTCAAATCCACAACTTGCCTTTTTTAATCCTCAATGCATATAAAAACTGAATTTTTGCAGAAGACCATCACCAACAATGCTACTGTAACAAGGAAGACAAAAATAAAAAGCAACTTTCTATCATTTGTATCCTAAAGTTAGCATATATGTAAAAAATTAAGCCACCAATGGCCCTGACTAAGGACATTCCTTGTTCACGAAACACTGGCTGCCTGGGAGAACAGATACTATTGCTGTATAGCAGGGTTAACACACACAATTTCCCAAGTACAAACTGAGCGCGGATTTTTCAAAAACCAAGTTTGGAAAGTAATGACAGCATCTAAATACCATCATAGCAGCTACATAAAAAGCACTCCTTTCCAGAAATACAATTTACTACAAAATGACAAAAATAAATGTAAAGCATTTAGAGGCTCAGAGATCTCCACTGCCATATGGTATCACAGCATTAGATGAGCATAAAATAATAGCTACCTATTGCAAAGTTAATGGAGTAATTTATCTCATAAAATGAATTTTAAAATCCCACATGAAATCATGCAAAAATTTCCAGGAGCTAAATACCTTAGTAAGCAGAAAGCCTCCATTGCACTTAGCTTTAGTATTGTTTCAGTCTTTATACACCATGTGTTTTCAAAGCACCGTCGTCTCAAGAAATTACCAGTATCATAAATGCCAGACAATGGAAATTTTTATTAACCCTACCTAACAAAATTTTAAACCTCAAACAGCCAGTTTAAATGTCATTTTAATGGGACTGCTTCCCTTGAAAGGGGCAGGGATATAGTTCTAATACAAAATAACAGAGGTAGAGTTGATAATGAAGTTGAACTGTGCACTCCTGTAACTGAAAAGCACGAGGCTGCGAACCCAGAACATTCCCCGAGGCACAGCACAACAGCCTGGTGGAGTACTTGCTCTCAAGTGAAAAGTGATAGTTAAGAAGAGCAGAAGAAAGAAAAAAGAAAAGTAACCTGGATGCATAATTGAGCCTGAAATGGAAACATTTCTTTCCTGGAAACTTGTCTTTTCAGAAACAGAGGGAAGGAAAACTAAGAAAAACACCTGAAAGGAAGGGCCTGTCTTTTGCTTGACAAAGATGCTTCTTTTCAGTCCCTGCTCCATGTTTAGGTGGTAAACATTTACACCACTTTTAGCACATCTCGTGATGTAGGTCAGTTTTAGTCCTGTATTTACCCTGAACACATCCCCTGTTACAGCCCCAGAGTAATGGTTCAGTTAGGGAGTTCCTTCTCCACTCTAGCTCTACCTGCAGCTGCTTCAGCTGGAGACATTTGTATTAAAGTTTTCTGAGTGAACTGCCATCTCCAAGCAAATTTCCTCATCTGTCAGCCCTAAATCTCCTGTCCATCTATGACTTTGTTTTCTTTAAGTAACAGGTATTTCATTCAGCATCTCTAGTTTCTCTGCACGTGTGACCTCCAAAGAAAATCAGATGACTGCTTTTTCTTAGCAGGCTCTTCTCTGAGTTCCCTAATTTACCACAACAAATTTCCTACAAATTTCTCTCGACCAGGGAGGAAAAGCATTCCCCCTTTGCACATTCCAGAAACAAGTCCAACAGCAGCATGCCACGCCATATTATGGGGTATAACACCTCAAATATTCATCATGTTATATCCATTTCAGCTACCAATAAGCTAGTTGCCTGAAAATAAATTTTTTAGCTACTCTGCTGCCTTTTCTCTTAATAATCACCCTTGAAATTTCAATCCTTACTACTAAATTGGTACAAAGTATGCACACATTATATTTAATGTTTATAAAAAATGGGCAAACATTTACTCTGCATATTGATTTTGAAACATGCATTATAACTTCTGCTTTTGAAATAAGTACTTTAATACTTATACATTTATTTGGTTTGTTTTCTTACCTATTAGGTCTTAAGTGTTGTGTTGTGTGTTTTTCAATTAAAAAACTGTTCTGTAAAAACAGGAAACAGACTGCATATTCAATACACACTAAGAAAACGCTTAAAAAGAAGCAGAAGATGGGAAACTTGTTACTGCTAACTACAACCAACTTTTGATTTTTCACAGTATAACAGGCTACTTTAAGCAATGAAAACATCCATAACCTATTTGGAGGCAGAGGTGTCATACAAAAGACTGAGCTGGGTCTCTGTATTGTAGATCTACAATCTAAATTAACAATTTTGGTCAGCAACCCAGAATTACACACAATAACTCACAAAGTCTTGGCTCTTCCATTAACTGGGGCACGTGGTGTGCACTAGTTTTAGTATGGCTCCAAAGTGGTCCTATTAGTGATTCAGTATGAAGGCTGTAATTCTGACAATATATTAAAAATATTTTAGCTTTTAAATAGAAGCCACTTAACTGCTTGTGCAAGATATGTTTACAGAGAGAACAGAGCTAGAAGCAATCCAGTTACTAAATCACTCAAAATGCTATATATTTTCTGTTCTCTCTGGATATAGTACTTCAACTTTTTACTCAAATTTGCAACTTGATAATGAAATAAAGGTCAAGTTACAAAACTTTATTTTCATAAAAATGAGGATTTTACTAATTTGGAAAAAAATACTAACAACACTAAAAAGACTTAGTCTTTCCAGAACTGTACTTTAACCCCATTTTTCACATTTTGCACTCAGAATGGTTAAAGTCTTCCCATATCGGCACAAAAACAGCCCAACCCAGTGTTTGGTATTCTATTTCTCCATTAGAAACAGAGCCTAAATCCCAACTGGCAAAAAAGTTGAACAATCTTTTAGAGTACACCTAATGATAGAGAACATCACTATTAGCCCCACTCCTACACTTGTCGTCTTTCACATTGATGATTAAATATGAAACCACTGCTTAAATCATGTAACTTTTTGTTTGGTTTTTTCATCCCTTGTTTTCTTCCTGTTTTTCAGTAAATCAAGTTCAGATTTTTTCCTGACTTCTTTTTGTGTCTTTTTCCTCAAATGTCATTTCATCACTATCACCCTTTGTTTTCTCCCCTCTGTCCCTCTAAGACTGCGACTCATATTAAGCTAGTCTACATGTCCAGAACATTTTCTCACTGGAGAAACTTCTTTCTCCTTTAAAACCCTTAGAAAGCCTTTACTTCCCTACTGATAATTTCTTTTTTTAGTCCCTTATTTATTTGCCAAAGGGTTTAGAGTGCCTGATTAAATGAAGAAGCATGCTAAAATCTGAATTTTGTAAAACTATGTTTTACATTGTCATGGACTTTATGCTAGTAATTCAGAGAGTATTCTCCAGAGCACTTCAGTTTCTGCTGCTACCTAATTAAATAGCTTTGCTAGCTTCATAAAGTGGTATCTAGAAAGTTATTTTTCCACTGCCTTAAAAAAAATGTGTTGACAGGACTTTCAAATACTAATTAAATTCTTTGTTACATCATTCACTTTCATAACTACAGTTATCTTGTTGGGGTTTCTAACTAAGTTATTCTAAGATAAATTCACCAGAAATCTTTTCTCCAAAAGAAAAAACAAAGCTTCAAGACATTTCAGAGCAGCTGCAATCCCAACTTCAGTTATCTGGATTTACAGTTGGCTCTCTCTGGAAAAGATCTTAGCATTAAAAGAAAGCTGATTTAGGACTGATGTACACATTGGATTGTGATCAATCTAACCACACCCCTTACAGTTAGATATTTTGGATGTTTATTTCACAGTTCCCTGAAGGCAAATGTCCAGCACCAAGAGATGCAACACTTGAATACAATAAGGTAAAGTTTTCAGTGCTGATGAAAATATAAAATTGTGTGTTATTAAAATATGAATATCATGCAAGGTATTTATTTTTAGGAGACAACACACAAAACAGATTTTATCATTGAGTTTATAGGGCCTTCTAAAAATAAAGAAATATGAAAACAGTTTTTAACTAGGTATAATAGCTTGTAAATCATTTCAATGTTTACTAATGTTACTATATAAAACATATATAAAAAGTCATTATTCTTTTACTTTTTTCCATTTCCTCTAAGTTCTAGACTATCAGGATAGAGAGGATGGATTTGAGCTTGAATTTTTTTGGTTGTTTTCAAAGAAAAGGAATCATGAAAAATACTGCAAAAGATATATGAGAGGCATGTTCCCTACGTCCTGGAAATATGAATATCTCCTAAAGCATCAGCTACTTATAAAACACAAAATATGTAAATACATATCTTCAGACTACTCATAGATCCTCATACTGTGTTATGTATTGACAGACATTTAGGCATAAGCAATAAAACATATCCACGTCATTGAAACAAAAATAACTTTATGGATATGTATCTTTGAACATTTTCTAAAGAATTTGTTTTACTTCTTTTCTAATTCAAGCAAAATGATATTAACCAATCTCAGTACATTTCAGGCGCATAGAAATTGAAAGAGCAGGTAAAGGACAGAACCAGCAGTACGCTATACTGGTGTAGTAGTGCCCATAAAAGACTATATTTAATTAAGCACTCTCTAGGAGTACTGCAGACTATGAATAGCTTAATGGCAGTCTTCCAGCAGTTTGCAAGATTACAGCTTCATAGGGGATTAAACCTGCCAACTTCTTTTTATAGTTCTTACTTCACAGAGACTTTCCTCTTATCCATGGTAGATTTCAATAACCGCATTAATTTTTAGTTTGCTGAAAGCATTGTGAAGAGAACTGTCCTCTCTAAACAGCTCCAAAATGGACACAGACAGAATAAGTATGCGTGTTGCCATGGACACAGGTGTTATGCACTCACCAGTCCCAAATCCATTCTCTTCCTACAGGTTATCTCCAGTTCTAAGATAGACTAGAATTATCTAACTCATCCTTGTCAAGTAGCGGATGCAAGTACGTCCGTGATGTAACCAGGAAGGATGTGATTCTGTTTCACAAGGCAAGATGATTCACAAAAAAAAAAAATTGTGATTGACAGAAGTTAGAAGTAGAGTATTGACAAAAACTAACATACGTATTCTGAAGTCCTAGCCCAAGGAGGCCTTTATGCTTTGCTTTCGGACTAATCCTGTTCATTTCAATGGCCCATGTGCTCAATTGGCTCAGCATCCTGTTGGGGCCCCAAAATTCATACAAAGTACCCCTTTTACTGGTCAAATGAGGTGAGTTTACAAAAGTCCTTCCTAATGTGACCATCTTGGAAAAATATCTCTTTAATCACCTGAAGAAGCACTCAAGCTCCCAGAAGCATTTTTTCCCTCTCTCATCTCACACATTTACCTACTTTATATTCCCTGTTCTAATAAAAATAATTCTCCTCTTCCAACAAACATGGTCTCATGTGTAATCCCAGATGAGAATAACTACTACAATGCAGATGCTATTTACTGACAAGGCCCTGCAACACAAATCCTAAAACTTGAACACTCATCCCTGCAATTTACACTATTTAGCAGAAAATGAGATATAACACAACCATGTGTCATCCTTAAAGGCTATCAGCATATAGAGGGTTAAATATTTTCATAATATATAAGAATATGTAATGTAGGAGATAGCTTATTTTAGGAGTTTTTTTAACAAAACATAAGTATCATGACTGAAGTAGATATGCTGAATTAAAAAGGCGATTTAAGGAATATTTTGACAGATCACAAAGCAATTTTGCATATTATTTAAGGCACATTTGGCAGTATTTACTCCACTGACAATTCAAAAGAACAACAACGTTTTAATAATTTCTTCTTGTATATGCATACTAATAATGACAGAGTGAAATAGCAGTCTGAAACATTATTGCTCATTCTTTGCGTATCCACCCCTCCACAAAACAATGTAATAAAGAATAACTTATCAATGAGAAGTGCTAACACATACTCACATTTTGGCCTGTTAAGCTATGTCTTTGTATTCTATATGCAAATCAAATTAGATTTAAATATTAAATTAGCAACAATGGTGAATAAGCACGATTCTCTTAAGGCAGAAGAACTACCAATTTTAGTTTGTATATCTAAAAAACAGTAGGCTATCCATCTGTGAGTATAGACAGAAGATAGTTTGCTCTCAGCAACATAAACATGGCAATGGAACATTACAATGCTTAGAATTAATCATGTTCTTAAATACTTCCCTTCAGTAGATGATGATTTATACAGTAACAGGTTGCAATATGTTATAAAATTCTGTGACACATTAGGCAAGTAGGGAAGAATATATTTTAAAAGTATCCTCCTTTTGAAGTAGAAGGGAAGTTGTGACTAAGAACAGAAAGAGTATGCAACAAAAACATAAATGCAGGAAAGCTGAAGAGCCTTGAAGAGCCTAAGAACATGTTATTTCAAAAAGAACAAGTAACATGTCTGATTCATCACTGTACTTTTCGTCATTTCTTCTCTAATATTATATAACTTTGTAATTATAAGCTCTCCTTTAAACTTCACAGAAAAACCTAGATTTCACACCATTGTGAGTAAAATATGTTTTGCTTTAAATGGCAAGTGTCAAAACTGATTGGTTCTGCCTTTAAACTCATCACTTTTACAAAACAGCAAAAATATACGTTTGTGAACAAAAGTGCAGACATGCTTTGCTGAGCACAGTCAGTACCTAGCTCTCCTCTCATTGGTTAGTTCTCTTTTTTCACTAAGTACAAATAATTCTTAAAATCATGCTGCTCATTTGGAAAAAAAAAACCTTCTAAAATTCTCACACTTTTTTGTCATTTTACTTTCTTTTTAAAGACATCTTTTTGGAAGCTTTTTGATAATCAGCAGAATCAGGAGGACAAAAATCTTCCTTTTCAAAAAAAAGGCAACTATTGAGGAGATGAAGATCCAAATACTCACGTCCTTACATATGCCAAATACACATTGTTTTAAAACTCATTTTCAATATCACATAGGGATTTCATCATTAGGATACTGTCACAAGCGAATGATTGGGCTAAATGAACAATCACTGTCAAACTTATTGGCAAAACAATTGGGTTTAATATAAATTTGTTTCAGAGATAGATTCTTCTGCTTGCCCTCCCATCTGCATACCACTATTAAGTTGGTGTGAGAAGCAAAGTTGCCAGTAGAGTGAAAGTATAATTCATATTCATGTATTCACTTAGGCAGATTTGTGCTTTTCTTACTGAGATTGCATCTTTGGTATTTTGTTGATGGCTATAGAG
This sequence comes from Edolisoma coerulescens, assembly GCA_013397115.1. Taxonomy (NCBI): domain Eukaryota; kingdom Metazoa; phylum Chordata; class Aves; order Passeriformes; family Campephagidae; genus Edolisoma; species Edolisoma coerulescens. The sequence goes on from VWZW01002032.1 coordinate 3,986,615, forward strand.
CTTGTATTTTAGAGAAACAGCCTGATTTAGTAACAGCCCTAAATGAGGGAAATGAAGAAACCCAGCATTCACAGATGTTATTCATATTGTTTCTTCATTAGTTAGCAATCCTATAAATTAGGTAAACCAAATATACTGTTATAAATCAGTTTGCATCCAGAAGTGTTTGTGCCTACCAGAGTTGAAAAAAAAATGCTGAGGTGGAAACCATATTTGCATTCCTTCGACCAACAACCAGCATGCACATTTTCCCTAATCTTAATTGCAAGTTAACTTCATATTTACTGTATTTTATAATTACAAGATTAATTACTAATATCACAGAATATTAGACTCACCAACATGAGGTTATATACCCTGAATATGAGCAGTATTTGGATTAATTGCAAACCCACACATTTGGTCCACAAATGATTTTATGTCTGAGTTGCATTCACATAGATCTCATAATCATCAACAGACTAAACAAGGCAAAACTACACAGAAGTAATAATTAAACAGTCACAGAACACTATGATTATTATTTCTTAACAGTCACCTTACTGTTGTATCATTCAGGTTATTGTAATACCTAAGAGTGAAGGAAGGAAAACACATATGGCTTGTTTTAGACTGCTCCCTCTTCTGAGACAGACTTTTCATTTCATACTGCCTAGACCCCAGAAAGCCCTGAAAAAACATAAGTCATGTCACTATAACAACTGTCTACACAGAGAAATAAACCAGCAATTGCTTAATGTATGCATAAGCTTCATGTGAAGCTGAAAGTGAACCCTTACACGCATTTCATTTTAAGGTAAATATAAATGAACTACTAACCAGTCAGTGGGAGGATACGGGGGCATACAAAGTCACGAGAGATCTCCAACATCTAATAAAAGCATAATCTGTGACTGTGTCATTCTCTAAAGGAGATCAGTACCTTTGCCACAGGCAGTAACTGCCTTCCCAACACCCAAAAGGTTTTAAGTACATTACCAAGTAAACCCCTTTTGTATTTCATTATTTACAAATATAACCACAAAACCACAAATAAGCTTTTACTTACCACAATTTTTCAGTTTGGGGTTTGACTCCCCTGTTTGAACACTTTACTGCAAAATCAAGGTTTAGTGGAAAGTTCTAAGGCTGTGTATAGTCCAAAACACTCAAACGAAGTATTTTGCTTATAGCACAGACAGAAACAAACTATACAATTCTAATGTACCCAGACAGAAAATTGGAAATTTTTCCTCATGCAAGATCTGTATCAAAGGCTACATATAGCTCACATGAATCTGTTTTACTTTGGAGAAAACTAGATCCAAAACTGTGACACATGATAGCCCTTCAGAAGAACACTGCTTGTTTTGTTAGAATATAAATGTAAGAAAATAAATTAACAATAAATCTCTGTACTTGAACACAGGATAAAAGGATTATTTTTCTAACCACCTCACGCTGCATGATATTACAAATTCCTGCAATTCCAAGTTGTATTTTGTGAGGTAATTTATAGGAAAAAAAAATTTTGCAATGCAGATAGAATAAATTAATCCAAAATTACTTCACATTTAACAACCAGTGTCTGTCTTGCACACTGGCAAAATAATGGCAAATACAGAGGTTCCTAAAACATAGCTCCTCTGACCACTATTTTTTGAGTTTATTGCGTGAGACCATATGCACATTTCCTCCTCAGAGGTGTTTCCTCTCATAAGAAAAGTATAACCCATTTTCTTTAAGCACAGTTTTAGGGAAATACTGGTTGTTTAAACTATTTCTGGTATGAATCTTATACCAACTCAACATTTTCCTAAATTACTAGAGTATTATATGTTTAATAATAGGAAAGATTTCTATTAGAGTACAACACTCTAACGGGTTTTTGTGACCTGTAACCGCTGATTGATTGCCTAATTCATAGAATATTCTTTTCAACTTACACAACTGCAGGGATTTTACATCTGTGGAACTTCTTCATGCAATTGCAACATAAATTATGTTAACCTGAGTTACCGTGGATTTTGTTTTTCAGTAAAAACTCTGTCCTACATGGTCAAAACACAGCCTATTTTAAAAATCAAACAGCTTTAGATCAAGCAAGTATAAAGATTTCATTTGGCCAAAGAAGCTAGAAAAACACGTGTGGAATTGACCTGAGACAGTGAAATGAAAGATGTTGTCCTGAAAATTATGTACCTGAAATAAAAAGTTAAAAAAACCTTCAGAGCAAAACTAAATCACAACTGTTCTATAAATTGCAAGAGTACATGGCAAAAATTCTTTTATATCTAGCAAAAGATAACCTTCAATCAAATGTTGTGAATTTGACTAGCAGCAAAAGAAGTTTTTACTAAGTTTTAACTCCATCTAGTAAGATCTGTTTATTTCATAATAGAGTTTTTTACAAAGAATACAGAAAAACTGCTGTAAACAAGTTAATCACAATAGTAAGCAAGAATTAATTTTGCTCTAAGTAACTCTGCTATAAAAAGATACTAGAATTAATTTTGATGATTAAAATCAGTCAGTCATTCCTATGTTTACCCTTTCATTAAACTGCTATCACTCCAATACAAGCTATCCTGTTGAATCATTTATGATGAAAGAGAATACTCATACTAGCATCAGATTATTCTAGAAGGAGTGGGAACACATACCAAACAAACAAATTTTAGACTATTTAAGCACACAATTACACTCGCTATCAGCTACAGACTTTGTGAGAGCTCAGAAACTACTTCTATTCTATGCTGTAGGACAAGTAAAACATGAAAAACTGCAAATCTTGCTTATGATTCACACATACCTATGAACAGAATTACAATCAGTGGTGGAAATACAAATCAGGGTGATATTAATGCTTTTACTTGAATTATATTTTTTCCCCTTACAAAGAGGGGAAATATTTCTGAATATTTCAGAAGTATAAAAATACTGAACTACTCCAACCATGAATTAAAATATATTTATTTTGTATAGCAGAAAAATCTATTTTATATTTACACAATCTTGAATATAAAAATATAGGATGCTGCACATGGATTATTAAAATCATTCTTAATAACTTCCCTTATACGGGAAAGCATTTTCATCCCTATTTTACTGAGGAAACAGGAACCCTAACAGATTTTAATCCTAAATTTAAAAAAACAGCTCACAAGACCTTCAACAAAACACCAATCCAATACACTAAAGACAAGTGTAATACACAAATGCTTACAGCCTGTGTGACAAATAGTGCCAGTGACTAACCCAGAGCTTCCAGGACTCCGAGCTCCTCCAGACCTGGTGGGCCCGGAGGAAGCCTTGTCTCTCCAGGAAGAGCCCACCAGGCAGGGATGGTCTGAGATAACCAACTTTTTGTCTTGTAAGGAATCCCCAGCACAGCCTCACCTCGCCTGGGAGGCTGAGGAAGAAATGAGAATTCTGCTGGCCACTTGCAAGCTCCAAGCCCACGGCTCAGGGAAGCCACGGACAAGTCTGGCAGGCAACAAAGCCACCGACTGCTGTGTAGGGTCAGGAATGGCTGACAAAGGACACGCAGCATAGAGCTACATCCCAAGCAAGACCATACAATGACCATCTTGGGCTTATTTTACCTAGAATAGCCTGAACGACAGTCTATTTGTCAGTAACCATGCACAGGGAACACAGGCAAAGTCCCACTGAGGACCTGCATGGAAGAAAGATTCTTGGGCAGGAAACAGCACAGAATTAAATTGAAGAGCAGCATTCCTTCCATTAACTTGATTTTCTGGTTCAGCATTCTCTATATAGATAATTTTAAACTAAACCAAGAAAACTACTGATTTTCATAAGCCAAACCTTTATTTTTGTTTAAAGGGACAGGAGGAGGAAACAAAGAAAAAGCTTTTAAGTCAAGATAAAAACAGGGAGTCAGCAGCTACCACTAGGGAAAAAGTAGACTCAGCTTAGGGAAAGTTAACTTCACTTTTGAGAAACAAGAAGACCAATGTTAAAACAACACTTTTCCTCACTGCATTTCCCAGGCTTAACTTCACTCTGTCATTCCAGACTCCTCTACCCACCCCAACGTGGCATGAAGGGATGGGAGATGTAGTCAGGACACATTGGTTTTTTTCCTCCTCCACTCCTTCCTTCTCACAGTTCTACTCCACTCCAGCACGGGTGCCCCACAGGCTGCAGTCCTTCAGAAAATTCTCTCCAGCACGGGCTCTCCACAGTCTACAATTCCTGTAAAGGAAAAGCTGCTCCAGCATGGACTCTGCATTGGCTGCATTCCTTCTGAAATACCTGTCCAAGCATGGATTCTCCACATGCCACAGGGAAAAATGTGCCCTGATGCCTGGAGCACCTCTTCTTTCTCTGCTGTTCCTCATTCTTTTTATCTCCTCCTCCTTTTTCTGTCTGATATTTTGTTTGCATTTTCCTATATATGTTTTCACAGAGGCACCAGCTTGGCTGATGTGCTCGGCTCTGAGTGTGGTGGGTCCGTTGTAGAGCTGCCTGAACGAGGCTGTGCCAAGCAGGGGACAGTCCCTGACCTCTTCCCACAGAGGACACGCCCGCAGTCTCCCCACTCTGCCATCAAAACCTTGCCACAAATAGCCAACACAAGTATCAATTAACAGAAATACAGGGCCATAAAGTCTCCCTCAGGAGTTTACCTACTGGATAAAAATCAAGTGACAACCTGAGTAAGACAGAAGCATATACTTAAAAATAATAGATGGGGTAAATAATGGGGATTAAAAATCAGAATGCAATGGAGGATATCAGTTATACAAAACTCAGAGTACAGGTATGAGCTGGAAGGCTACAATCATTTAAGAGATTTCTAATTACTAATTACTTCAATCAAACCTTTTCCATTGTCACATAGAAAGTTGCTGCCAAAGAACTTACTCTTGACTACAATTCTTGGACTTAGGAATGCCTAAAAAGCCATGCTCTGGTCAAAGAAAGGTGTTGATGGATGCCTCAGATGTACAGGGGGGATAATTAAACATGCAGTGCTCCCACACACAATTTGGAGGGTCCCCAGAGTTCTTCAGCAAAAAGTTTAGTAAATCAGACCTAATCCTGTGTCTCATCTCCTGTGCTCACTTATTCCCTTTAGACAGCTTCTGGTTAAAAAAAATTCAGCAACAACTGGAATATTTGAATGGAGCTAGTCAAGAGATGAGTTACATCCATTTAACCAGCCCATTTTAAAGAGCTAAGACTCATGTATTTTTAAAGTTATGAGTGTCAAAAAGTATCTCAGTTTCTTTAAAACTATGCCACCAATGTACTTGATTTGACACACACCTACAAAAAAAAACCTTCAAAAAAACAACCAAACAAATCACAAGAACAGCAAGAAAAAATCCACAAAAAACCAAAACCACACAAAGAACCATGACAACTTTTTTCAAATTTCTCAAAAACCTTTCAGCTGTGGGCAGAAACTAAGAATGCAAAATTTCAGCTAAGCAATAAGTTAAAAAAAATTAAACTTATATAAAAACTGCAGCCACACAAATCCAAAGTTATTTACAGTCACAATACACTTCTTTTAAAAGTTAAGCTGAAAGATACTGAAATTGAAACAATGAAGTCCCCTTATAATGCTAATGGATCACATCAGATATAACTGACAATTTTCAGGACATTGATTCACTTTACCGATATAAACAGATTCAGCGTTTATAGGTCAAGCAGTCCATAGAGCATTACAGCAGGAAGTTGTATAGTCAACTAGATAGTATTTCCTGAAATGATCATTACAGAGAATATGGAACAACACCTTTGTAAAAGCTAGATGAAAAAAGAATGTGTGGAAGGTAAAGATGGAATGATGACTTTCAAAGCTACAAACGCACACATTGAGATTCAGGAAAAAAAAAAAATCTCAGCAGCCATGTAGATTTTAATGTTATTTTTAAGACATTGAAGTCTTTATTCTGGCAACTGAAGCACCTATTTTTTACATCTGCAGGTTTCACAAGAGGCAATGATTTTAGAAAGCACAACTCTCAAGATGTAAATCATTACAAATTTCACACTATATTGGAAAATTACTTTTCCCTAATGTGTAAATACTGCCTACTGTAAAAAATCATGTTCCACACTATGATGATGTGGATTTTTTTTTTTTTGTACATCAGTAGCATATTGTTGTCCTATAACTTTTTAAAGTTTTCTCTCCAAAGTGATAGTTCCCAAAATACATTACATGGACAGACACAGAAATTAAAATTTTGCTGTAAGACCTGCCAGATGTCAGTTTTGGTATTAATGGATTTTACTATACTCTCTGAGCCTTTAATATTTTCTATACTAAGAAATGTAAATCAGCTCAAGACAATGTCATTACCACATACAGCTGAAGCATTGCTGAAAAGGGTATAAATGCAAAAGTAAACAAGAGGGAACTACTTTAATCTTACTTCAAAAAGTCCATGGGAGCTCTGCTGACTGGAAAAGTGTTTTTAAAGGTATAAAGTACAACTGAATTAATTGTCCTTAAGTATTGGGAAATGTACTGAAACAAAATTCCTGATCCAAAAACCACTTTAGCTATGTGAACTACTATAGATTCACACCACATCCATTGGTACTGGCTAAAAGGAGATTCACTGTGCCCAGGATGAAGTGAACCTGGCACAGCAGCTGTGAGAACACAACTTACACGTGAATTGAGCAGCCTATATCACAGTCCATTTTTTTTTTCATTTACTGCCTGATACAGCAAGGCACTGAACCTGAAAGTGTTTTTACGTTTCAAAGTCCCACCACTTTCTAGCTCCTGGATACTTCACTGCACACAACACACACAAACAATAAGTTTTTTGCAAATCCTTATCCCCTTACATTTATTTTATGCACTGAATAGAGAAAAGCTCAAGTTCAAAGTGTATTTATCCAATGCATTTTCCAAAACTGAAAACAGGGGATTCTCCAAGAGCTTTCTCTCATTCAATCTATATTTCTCTTTGAATGAGACAGTTATTTTTAATTATTTTTCCAGGCAGTATATTAATTTCTGTAAACCTTATGCTTACAAATGCCCTTTGCAAGTCTTTTGCTATTAGAATATTCAAGAGATTTTTTCTGTTTGTGGTTAAGACACACATTATTACCAAATAAAGACTAAGTAGTCTAAATTCCATTAAGTAATGAAATTTTTCCTACTGAGTCAATAAGGATTGGATAAAGTATTTAGATTGCCTGTATGAATTCTTCCAAGTTCTAAACACCTGAGCAGTTCCTCAGAACCTTAAAAAACACAAGTTAAAATGTCAAACTTTACTCTCTTGAGAGCTTCCCATGCTTTTGCCATATTAATGTAAGTGAAACCATTGCAACGCTAAAATACTTTTAGAGCTAAAAGTGTAATCCCTCTCAGCTATCTGCACCCTGCCCAAGAACAACAGAAGTAATGTCTGTGTTCTTTGGAGGGTCACTCCAGCAGCTGGTAAGTACTAAAAGACACAATGCTTAAAGCCTAATTGGTCAAAACCTCCCTGCCTCTCAAATCAGACCAAAGGTTTAGAAGTAACAAAAATTTGCTATATTAGCAATACATATCCCGATTTTTTCTCAGCCTCTGATACTCCATTTTTTTTGAAAGCTTTGACACAAATTACAACATAGCTGTAGATATCAAAAACTACTTCTACTAAGATTTCTCCATACAAAACCAATCTTTTCTTGAGAAATAACATCAAATAATATCATGCAAGTATTACCTTGTATCAATGCTGTCTCCATTAAATTAATTTAATCTCCAAAAAGCTCAACTAACTTGCATATTCTAATTAATATCATGCTAAAAATAGTTAACGATGCTAAATTACAGCAATCTTTTTAAAAGGGTCAAATTTGTCAATCTGCATTTAAGCTATAAACATCAAGCATGAAAATGAATTGGTTTTGAAGTAACACTAATTCTGAAAGGTCCCACTTAAGAAAATTATTTCCTTCCACAATTTTTCTAATGTTTAATCAAGCCACCCAGTAGAGAATTATAACTGAATTGCAGTGTTGTACCTCACTTCCTATTGCTCTGAGTAGAAGCCCCCATTCTCTTCCCTGGAGTTTCAGAGAAGTTCCTGTGTCTCCACCAGGATCTATGTAGGCACACAACAGAGCACAGCTTTAGCTTAGCTATGATCAGGTTGCTTCGTCACATCTTAGAGATATTTTTATTAATGTGTAATTTTATGCCATCATATACATGTTCCCACAATATAAAAATTTCACACTGCACAGATCAGCACCAGTAATTGCCAAGTACTAATTATAATGAACCAACATGCTCTAGAATGAGTCCTAGTTCACATGCCTCCACTTCCAATAAATAGTTGTCTTAACAAGTCACTCCACTACCTGTTGAAATTCAAAAAGATAACCCAGTGAAAAAAAGATGAAGCAGCTATAATGAATGATCTGCAAAGTGGCATTATTTAAAATCAGCGTTGTTTGTCAAATACAGATAGCTACACAGAATATGTAATTCTTCAATTTCTTAAACACTGAAAGGTAACTGCATTTTTACATGCAATTATGAAGCCACTGAAAAGCATTTATCATTCCTTAGCTATGAATTGCCATGCTAAATTTAAAAGTGTTCATGTTGTCAACACAGTAGCAAAACACCGCCATTCTTTCCAGCAATGTTAACACATTGTAACAGAGTCAGTGGTTTTAATTTCAAGACACCATATCCCTCTTTACATATTCAAAATTAAACAGCAGAATGAAAATTATTCATGTAATTTCCAACTATTATCAGGAAAGGTGGCTGTTAGAGGGGTAAAAAAAAGTAGTTTTTAATGATAGAACAGAGAATCAGAGATGCACCCAAAGGATGGGTGTAGGAATGAAAGATCTGATGCTAGTTACCAAAAAAGAACAGAGGACAGAAGCAATGAAAGTTAACATGACTAGGAGTCATTGAAAGATGGCACATTTTATGCTTGTAAAGGAGGTTAAAAAACCCCTACAACAAGCAGCAAAGGAATACTAGAAAGGAAATTAATCACCTGCATTTCAGAATACAGTAAAGAGGATGTGCCATATATAGCATGGAGTTCACACAGATCAAGGAAGATAAAAAAGAAATAAAGCAAAAGCACCTCACTCAAAGAACACTATCTATTCTGTATACCCCAAGGCAAGATTCTCTGGAAAACACGGTGTCATCATGTAATTAAAGATTGTATCACAAGCTACACATACAACACGGCCATATTGCAGTTACCTGCATCATCTTAAATCAGAGCCTCTCAGATCATTTCAATGGCTTTTGCAAACAGGGTAAATACATGCAAATATTCCAGATGGGTGCTGAATGTCATCTTCACTGCTGGGTAATCAGACATCATAAATACATAGAACATGCTAAGACAGGATGCTATTTCTCAAAACCTGAAAGGATGAATAAATTTCCGCATTTTCCTTAAGTTACAGCGACAAGCTTCTGCCATCTTTTTATTGCTCACAATATACACGTGAGAAAAAACTTCGTAGAACACAGCTACAGCAGCAAGATATTGCATTTCTCACAGAAGAAACTATTCATGCTCCCTTCCCTGCACCAAGAAGAATTAATCATCTCGTCTGCAAGTAGAAAGCATGTCTTTTTTTGGTGTCCAATTCATCTGTTATACATAAAACTTCAATTATTACAGTTTTTTTTCATTCAAGTGTATTACTCATGACAGCCTCACTAATGGTATTTTTCACTAAATATATAGCATCAATTTTATTTTAAAATCTATTCAACAAAAATTGTTTCTAGTTTTTAACCAAAGAAGACGACCACATTATGCTTTTTTTTTTTTTTTTTAGTGTAAACAAAATAGTCAGTTCTTATTCTTGCATGAAATTTAACTGTAGGACAATGTCATACCTTCCTAAAGGGAATGGTCTGTATTACAACAGGCACAAGCTCCAAAAATACTTTTACCTTTAAATTCTATTTGGAGCACCACAAAAAGAAAGCAGATATTCACACACACCAACATGGAATGAACATTTTCTTACAGAAAAAATTTTTCACAGAAGTTTAGTAAGAGAACTATTGTTTATTAAAGAATGTTCTTTTAACACTAGAAAAAGAACTGGACAAAATTAATATCTATTCTAAACTACGAAGAGAGAAACAATATACTTATTATTTAAATACAGCAAACAACTGCCCACTAGAAAACAACTTATTACAAAAAGCTAAAGAAACAAAAATGCTATGATAACAATTAAAGTCCCTTTATAGTAAATATGATTAAGTGGAGGATAAGGTTTGTTCAGCAGAGGAGAGGACAACACTTTGGGTATTTTTTTTATAAAGAAACACTTTCCTTAAGTGGGAAGCGGAGACTTTCTTCATCGGTAAAGGTAGTTCCTGTTTCATTGGGGAGAGCATTCCAGGGAAAAGATGATCAGGCTTTCTAGGCGTAATCAGTTTGCCTCACATTTAAGAGTGTTTTACCTGAACACAGTGACATAAGGAATTTTCTCCTAAAGACACTAAAGTGGAATGTCAATTATAATGCTGCTAACACTGCAACTACATGTTTAACTGCTCCAAAATTTAGAAGGAAGGCAACCCATAGTAAATAACTGACACTCAGATTGGAGATATTTTTCAAAAATGCCTTTAACTGTGGTGTGAGAACAGGATTTAAGCTCATGCAGTGTAAACAGCATGAAGCAATAAGGAAACAAGGCTTTTACTTTCCTCTACTGGCAACAGGATCATGAATGCATTTTATCTTCAGCCTTATCTCATAGAATTCTTTCCAAAAAAAAAAAAACCTCTTAATTTAATCTGTACAGAAAATATTCCCGTTTTAGAAAAAGAAAATGAGATGCTGAAATCACACCGAGAGTTCAAATGAAAATACTGATTAACAGTTCAGCATTGCTGTATGTTATACTCCATAAAATTTTTTAAGAAATGGTCATGAATAATTCAAGTCTCTGTTTCACCCCTTTCACGTCCTCAAAGCTGGTATCAGACAGAATAAATAATAATAGAAATAAATCCACTAAGTATAAGCTAGCTTTTCTAAAGAAAAAACCTAATGTTATTAGACTTATCATAAATGCCTTGCCCCGTTTCTATGAAGAAAACATGCATCTGTGTCCTGTACTGGACGACTTTGTCTGTCCTCCAGGTGTGCCCAGAGGGCAATGTAGGCTATAATGACCCATCTGTTCACTACTGGCAAGTGGCAAACTTCTAATGAAGACAGATGTGGGTCACCCTGTACAAGAAGGCTGCAGGGTGCTAATGAATCCACCTAATGGTCACTACCTGCCTCTGCTCACTGATTGATGAGCAAAAGGGTTAAGCTTCAAAAGCACAGACAAGTAGTTCAGGTAATCATTAGTCTTCCTGGGATATCTCTGTCACACTGCCTAATACACACACACACTTTAATACTGTCTTCTCCCATTAAAAAAAAAAAAAGTTTGTATTATTTTACTTTAGACAACATGAAATAATCTGAAAAGCTCAGCAAAAGATCTCACAAAAGATTCACTGCTGTTATTACCCAGAGACATAAAAGTTTCCAATATTCATAGGAATTTATAAACACAACCTCTGACACTAACAGTAAAACCAAAAATCTTAAAGGAAATAGCTACTAGTTGCAAAACCCTCCAGCTATTCATCCTTTCTAAACGCTACAATCCAAGAGTGGTACATGGAAGAACTTTTTACAGTGAACTCTATTCACATAGACCTCAAGTTAATGGATTTTTATTTTTTAAAATTGCTACAGTTACTACAGAAGCAAGGGAGGATTTGACTCATTCTGTCACTTTCTACATGAAGGTGATGGCACCACAAAAGCCAGATACTTGTGACAAAATATTGAGGGAGATCCAACTATTCATCAATTCAAGCAGTGAGCAAATGTCAGGAAGAGTTCCAATGGGGAAACTCCAGGGAGTGAAGTTCTCTAGAGAAAAAGGAAAGAGGGGGTGTGGAAGGAAAAAAAACCCCACAACCAAAACAAACAAAAAACACACACCACACCAAAACCAGCCTATAGTGAAAAATGTTATGACTTTGAGCTAGTGTGGGGTGAAACCTGCAGAGAACATTGCCATCTGCCAGGATTCACCACGATTTTGTTAATAACCAGCTGCAACAAAGCAAAGTCACAGCACTATCCAAAACTACAGAGAAGTCATAAAATGATTCATAAAGCTAAAACCAGAAGGAAGTATTTTTATGCAAGAGCTTTTGAAGAGAAGCGGATCTCTTGCTTTCAGAATCAATTAATTTCTTTTCAAAACACCACACAAGAATCTACCAATTCAATTTCTGATACAAATCTACTAACAGTAGATAGGAAACACAAATTTACCAAGTTCTGCAAAACACCCACTGGGAAAGACTTCTTACCAGCTTTAACAGGTAATGTTATATTAAAAAACAATCCTGTAGTAACATTAAACCAAATAATACATTGCATCAATAGCTGGTCTTATAAAAAGGCAGAGGACACCCTTACTAGACAACAACATTTTATTCCTTACCATGCTCAACTGTTGAATAATCTTTAATGCACCAAATAACCTCATTAGACACTCACTTTCTTAACCATAAATTGGACATCAAGATCCCAGCACTTTTATTTTACAAGGCTCAAAACATTCTTACAGGGGAGGGGAGACCCTGGAATTTTAGGGAAAAATGCATTTGAGAAGAGTATTGTTATAGCCTTCTCCTAGGCTAAGAATAAAAGTGAAGCTTTGGCTTGATAGGAGTCATGTAATCTAGGTCATAACCTAGTAGAAATTCTCAAAGTGTGGTAAACAAAATCTAACACTGAACAACCTTTATTTCCCAGAATTAAGATGAAAACCAGCCTTTTCAATTTTTTTAACAGAACTGGACATAGCTGTAAATCTGGTCAATGTGTTGAACTTGCTTTTTCATCCATAGAAAACTAATGAGTTGGTGACACTCAAAAGCTTACCTTGCATATAAGCAATGATTTCTAGTAAATATAAGGAAATTTATGCTTACTCTGTAAGAGTATAAATTACGGTTTTGCCTAATATATGCCAAGAGAGACTCCAGTGTAAGTTACCTTTTCAAACAGATTTAAATTCACAGATGATTTACTGTTGTTCCCAGAAGAGAAATGATTAAGCAGCCTCAGAATTTTGCCTGAGGCAACAGAAGCTCTTCAAGATCCAGTAACTTCAACATACACAAATGTGAGAATTCTATTTTGCAAGCTACTAATGTTACATACAAGATGAAACTGTATATGGTGAATTCATTTATGACAGGTGATTTCACTGATTTATCCTATGAAAGCAAACTAAAAGTAGTCAGATAAAGGAAAAAACAAAACAAAACAAAACAAAAGAAACCTCTGGGGGCAAGGAGCATCAAACATAGGTGAAGTATTGCAAAAACAGCAATTGTGTATTCATGGGCTTCTTCACAATTTCACTGGCAAATAAAAGCAACCACAGTCTAGGAAAATGCCCTTTAACATCTAAAAAGAATCCCAAGCGTTAATATCATCACAACAGCATGTGTGCAGAATATTCTGAAGAAGACTGTTATGTTTTTCACTTGCCATATGAGGACCTGCAATTTACTAATGAGACAAATTTACAATTCCAGTAAAATCTGGTTGTTAGACACACATTAATCTGTGCTCTATTTTTCTCCATTATAACCACTTTCCTTTAAATGTATAATTACAATTGACAAAGTATAGAACAGCTTTAAAAACTTACGGTCCACACAGAGAAGACATTCCTACAGGGTCGAAATTAAAGATGACAGCACGCAGAAACCTAATAGTGTCTATCAATTAGGTACTCCCATCACCACACTTTTTTTTAAAGTCCTCTGGCTAGAATCTCATTCCTCTACATACACATCCTTCACTCATGTAGCATTCTGTTTGCAGAAAAGACAGACTCTCATGTTAAAAAAAAAAAAAACAAACAATGCTGTTGTGTTTTTATATAGTGTAGCACGGCCATTAAACAAGCACTGAAGATTAGGACTGCTTAGGGAGCACTGATGTTTGTATTCATAGCTTCACCTGCAAACTGATTTAAAGATAGAATTCTGAGGTAAAATGTGTTGATATTACAGAAAGGAAAATTGATAAAAAAGTGCCATGAACAAAACTTCTGAAACGTGTCATCACACATCATCTGAAAACAAGTGATTGTTCAAAGGATACAGCTGGGGACCAGCTAGCTACCCATGTGACAGGGGAGGAGAAAACGCTCTTTCCAAATCTGACTCCATTTCCTTACATTCTATCTTCAACTCCCGTGGAAGAAGTTGTTACACCTTTCCTACCCTACTTTCTAAAGATGCCCACCTTCACAGATCAGTAGGAATACAGCAGATCAATAACCCGTGTCCCAAAGAGTAACAGAGCAGTACATCCACAAGGTACTAGTTTTCTTCCAACTATTTTAATTTAAGAAAATTAATCAGACATCTACCAGACTGGCAAAAGATATGTCTCCAACATAGAGTCAGTTGTGTTGGAAGGAAAGTTGAGTTGGAAAAGTCTTGTTTTACTTAGCATGGCAAGTGAATACATTTCATAGGATTATTTCATAGGACTGTATGTGTTGAAAGTTCAATACATACATATGTGTAAACACAGTAATGAAATGGCAAACTAAACTGACACATTTTTACTATATCCCTCCTTCCCTAATGTTCCTTTTCTCAAAAAATAAAAGAATCTATTCCAAAACCTTTCGGAAATTTGAGTCTAAAATAATCCAGCCAAAATCCTCATGGAGAAAGGAAGTTGATGAAATTTACAAGTCTCTTTGGCAAGAACTCTTTTAAAAGGCGCACGTATTTGTGCTAGGCCAAAGCATTTCTCTTCTAATCTTGATGATAGATGGATTTAGAAATCACATTATTTTCTGCCTCTCTTCAGAAAACCTTTGTATAGTTGAAGATTACTACTGGTAAGATTATTACTACTAAGTCCTCCTTTATTCTTTACAGTAATGAATACAGCTCATTCATTTTTTCTGCGTAGAAACCTTCTCCAAGTGTCTCATTACTCTCATAATTTTCCTCTAAACTGTCTCTGATTAGCCTCCAAATTTTCTATTTAAAAAATGCTAGACATGACACCATACTGTAGATAAAGTTTGCTCTTTGTAGCACAGCTCACAAGAATTATTCCACATTCATTGCAGGCCAAAGTTCTATGTACACATCCTGATAACAGTATCTGGCCATTTTCCCTTTTTCACAACAATGCTGGAATTCTTACACAGAGACAGTTTAGACATTGTTGTTCCTTGGCATTATTCAAGGTATTTGGAACAAAGCTACCTATAAAGTCATCCGTATTAAGGAAGAAATGAGAAACAAGCAGCACTTCTCCAAGCTGTGTGCATTTTCCTTCTTACTGTATCAGCAGCACTACCAACTGAAATCTGGGTGTCCAGCCTTTTCTCTGAAATTAGTCAAGAAAATATTATTTTGCGTTTGCTCAGGGAAAGTTTTTACAAGAAGTATCTTTAAAAGCCTAATTTCCTTAAGATAAAGTGTCATACTGGTCCTGTTATAAATGAAAAAAGAACACAATTCTATGAATTTTTCACCACAAAATGGGATGGTATCACATTTTTTGAAGTATCCAGGTGAATGCTTCACATTTTTACTCAAACTCCTCTTTTTTCTGAGATGGTATAAGCCCCTTGTTTTCTTTCCTACTTCCTAGTAGGCAAACAGCCTACACATGCTTTTTAATTTATAAGCCATTTCATTAATTCCAAGGTGATAGTACTTTATATTAAACACATTTAACAATAAAAAAAATTGACTATAAATACATTAGGATCAACAAATTATTTACAGACTGATTTAAGTCCTCACAATAAACATATACATAACTTTCTCATTGCATACTGATAACTTTCTTGTAATCCAAAGGAATCAACTATACCTCATAAAATGCCAACATTAGTTATCTATTGAAGATTGATTTACATTCCATATGTGTATATATATATACATTTATTTTGCCAAATTCTACATGGAAATTCTTTGGCATGGCCAGCTTGGATGCCTCTGTTCTCTCAACCCTTCACATGGTTTTAGTGTATATGTTTTTAAAATTGCAAAATATATTAAAGTACAGGGATAAACCATTCTTTAAAAATTCAAAATCTTTTTACTTTTTTAAAAAGGGGGGTTTTTTTTGTATTGTAGATGTATTAAAGAAAGTATCTCTCATCTGCTCTTTTTAAATATATCTGATTTTCGGGACATTATTGTGAGCACAGAGAGCTAGACAAAGTGAGAAAATGAATGGAGAGAAGTCACTGTAAAGTGTTCTTTAGTTTGTGCTTGCCTGATTTTATTACCTGTTCACTTTAAATATAAGCAAAATGAAATTTTCAAGTCCATCCATACTTTGAGAGATTTTTTTCCCCAGCACTTTCAGCAAGACAGTTGTACCTACCCAACTGTACTACTCTATTTTTCAACTGCTTTAGCTAAAAGATACAGTTTCTTATAAAATTTTATAATTTTTTTCCTTAAGAAAGCTTTGGGAGGAGCGGGGCAGGAGGAGAGAAGCAGTTCATGATGAAACAAGGTTATTATACAAAGTTATAACTGGCAGAAATCACATTCTAAAGTCAGGGAAATCCTGTGAACTTCACTGCCTCCTTTTGTTTCTAACTCATTAAGATACTTTTATAAATTTATTCATCAAAAAAAAATGAGGGGAAAGTTTATACTGAACGTATTTTTAAAACCCACACCTAAAATGCATTATACAGACATTACAGCAAAACTAAACATTGTAACCTCTGGGAATCCTAATTCAAGCCCAGTTTAAAGAAAAAAGGCAAAGACAAATATTTTAAGACATGAAATCCCCAATAAGGTAATTTGGGAAACCCTTGTCTTTTCCAGAAGGGACACTATGACAAATAGACAGTTACAACTGCACATTTTAACATTTATGAACCTAAATTAGAATAAACTGATGATTAAAAACACTGCAATTTGCAGCCTGGTCTTTAGAGGAAAAAATGGAGCTCAGGTTTAGGAGTCAATTCATCCTTTCTTGGTAATTTTTAACCTATTAGTCAGTCTTAACCAAATTTGACTAAGAACTTGCAGACTTGTTGACATTAAATTAAAGTTTTGAGAAAAAGAGGACTGTGGAAAGACATTGCTCTGATTAATGGGCTGCACTGTAAGCTCAAGTCTTAGCATAAATCTGGAGATCTGCAGCAAAGTGCTGTGAATGCCTTTAGACTACAAAAAGCCTACATTAGCATGCGATCTTTCCTGGGCACCAGCAAATCCAATCCCAAAGCTCAGGGCTAAGTTTGGTTCCAAGAATGAGGTTTCCAGTTCCTGCATTCAATTCCAGAGCACATGGCTGAGTTCAGCTAAGTGTTCCCATGACTATTTCCCACACACTCATTGGAACTGTGGGTATCATCCCGGATAAGGACAAAAAGCTGGTTTTTACCTGGTCGCTTGTGCTTTCCATACCATGAAAAACTGAGATCTCTTTAAGGCAATTACAACACACTGTTCATGAGCTTCAATTACTGGGATGTACTCCTGGCTTTAATTCTCACTTAACAGGTCTTTTCCTCATAATTTTTTTATAATAAATATCTATGCCTAAGCACGTAACAGAAACCTGAAAAGAATATTGTAATCAGACATTTTGTGTAACTTGAAAACACGAAGCAAAATTTATTCATCAATTCTTTATTGAACTTTAAAGGCAGATGGGGAATAAAAAAAAAAAAAAAAAACACAAAAAAAACCAGCCTTTCTCTTCCTCTCCTTACATGATGTCTCCTAAAAGATGTCTCCTTTTTTATCGCTTCCTGCCTACAAAGACCAGTTTTCCCCTCCCTCCTCAATCTGTCTAGTTTTCTGCATTGCTTCTTCCTTAGTAAAAGGAGTGCTAGGCTATCTCAACTCATCTCCTTGTGTATACCTTTACATCATTCCTTTCCTCTTATATCACAGGCAGATTCAAACACCCAAGGAAGACCAAAATACTTTACTAGGAGTTAAAGAATGCAGCATAAAAGAGCCAAGAAGGTAAAACCTTACACTTAAAGCCCTTAGCCTGGCACACATCTGATCACATGCCAAGAGAGCAGCTGCCACTCACCAGTGCAGTTCCCCCATTTACATCACTGTTCAGTCCATCAGGTTTGTCTTGCTTTTTTCAGTGAGACAAGGTAGTAACTTCCTCATCAATTATCACCTGAGAATATTCCAAATAAGAAACTGGTTCCCAGTGTATATTTGAAAGACATCCTTGGCATTTCAAGAGATCTCATCGGACAGATTTTGCAAGTTCATGCCACATTAATACAAGTACTTTCAGGATTCTCTGATGGCAATATAACAATCTTAGTTACAATACCCTTCAGTTGCAAGGTTTGTGTGCCAAAAATAGTGATTGTTCCTCAGTTTTGGATCCATATACACAGGTTTTCAAAATTCACAAGTCCCATAGCTATACTTAATCAAATTTTAGGAAAATTAATTTTATGCATGTGAAAAGTTATTTGCAGGTTTTTCTAAAAACTACCAACATTTCTGTCATTGCATCAGTAATATCAGTTACATGTTTAATGATTAGTTACTCCTAGTGCTCCACTTTGAAAAAAAATGCTTGGTTTTCTGTCACTTCTCACTTTAAGCTGGTAGTATCTGTCCAATTTACCTTACAATTCCTTATAGTCACACCGAGTGAAAGTAGAAAAACTAAGAACGTACAACAAGAAGAAGTTTTACACCTAAAACAGATTTTCCTGGAGACATGGAAAACTCAGTCAAAAACGAAAATAACGGTCGATGTAGTGAAGTACTGATTTTTTAAATTTTTCTAACTGCAATCTCCAAAAATATAAATATTTAAAGAAAATTTTTAAATAAAATATTTTTACATAAGAAAAAGAGTATAGGGAAGCTAAAGCAGTTTCCTATCACTGAAGTCTTCTCCCTGCATGCATGCCTATGGACTCCAAAATTCTGCCATTCTAGGTAAGCCCTATGAAATATTTCATTTGTTCAGTTTAAAACATAAAGCAAAAATAACAGCACAGGTAATTTGTTCTGAATACATTTTCATGTATATTTTTCGAATCTTGATGAATTCTGAGAGGAATCATGAGTCATTTCATTACAATTTTGGCATATTCCAAAAGTGTGTGACAATACAGAACCACACAATGGGTAAGGCTGGAAAGGACCACAGCGGGTGGGTGACACTGGGTCATGGTCCAATCTCCCTGCTCAGGCAGGGTCATCCCAGAGCATATTGCACAGGACGGCATCCAGACAGTTTTTGAATGTCTTGGAGACTTCACAACCTCCCTGGACAATCTGCTCCAGCTTCACAATTTCGAAGTATAAAAAGCTTATGCTCTTAAATTATTTCACAGGATTTACATTGAAGTAGGAGAGGGGAAAAAAAAAGCTCATGAACTTTCATTCTTAACTAGTTGGGTTTTTCTTTTTTCATTTTCAATATAAATTGCAGGGTTTTTTTCATTTTCTTATAAAAGCCTTACACCTGGAATCTGGATATAAATTAGTTTTCAAATAGTAGGAAAAAGCTGAAGTGCCATTACCTCCTTTTCTTCCTGTAACTCTATTACTGTGGAATGAAGAGGTCATATTTTTTCTTGCTGTTGACTTTTTCATAACGCAATGTAGCTTCCCTTTAGAAAGTTAAAGGAAAGATTTATGGGTCTTCATTTTTAAATGCTTATCTAAATACATTTAGTGGAAGCCTATTCTATTACAAACAGCTGCTGTTTGCAATAACTAATGAAAGTCAAGATCACTCGCTAAGGGGAGGGGCCCCACAACACTGTACAATTATGCAGTAAACCCAAAGCAACACAAGCCTTGTTCCAAAAATGGTAAAATCATGTAGTTATTATCACAGGATGATTCTAACAACCACTCAATGGATAAAAATAAAAAGCTTAAAGAAAAGAAAGCATACAATTTTTCAGCTGTTACCCTAACATGTGTCAAATAAAGCTCTAAGTGAGTTATGATTCTCTAACTCTAATTATGAGACTTAACACCGCAATTAGCTAAAACAGGTCTAGCTACATCACCAATTTTTAAAACTCTCTTGGTAGAAGCAATTCTCTAGAGAGCTGTTCTATTACTAATTTTGGGAAAAAAAATCTTCAAAGGAAATCACTTTAAATACTCAAGTAGTTTTTATGAGCACTTCAAATGACATTCAAATAAATCTGGCCAAGACACTGGAAAGGATTTAAACCATGACAGATGCTTGCACAGCAAATTAGGACCAACCAGCCTACAGATAACACAAACTGAAGTTTATTTTTAAAATTTCTCCTTCCAACTTCTAATGAATTTAGAGTTGCAGTCTGAAAACTTAGGCCAAATCAGCTGCTTGGTTAAATATACAGATATAAGTAATCTTTATTTTTAATTTTATTCAAAAGTCCCATAGACCCAGGCCTCTGAAATACATGTAGAAACTGCTCAGGCACAAACATCATTTACTTAACATTACATTTTTAAAAAGCAGCAACAAGGTGTAAGACCCTATCAGAGCAATAGACAATTTAGGCATTGAAGGTCAGAATCACACAGATGAAATCTGGCAATGTTTGGGATTCATGCCAAAGTGCCATTTATAACAAACACAGGAGTGTTGCTTACCTACAAACACAACTAACATCAGGCAGCATATTGATCATTTTGCTGCTTAAACCGACCAGCAGAGTCACTGAGTGAGGCTGTAAAATCTTGCTTGCTCCAAATTTTCACACTAACTTCCTTTTTCACTTTTAGTTTGAGAAATAGGATGCTGAAACTGAAAGTCTTTTTATGTCATTGTTGCTTTTGAATGAAATCCAAGCTGCTCGTTTATACTTGTAAGACACACAGAGGAGGAAGCAATGGTCATACACACATTTTCTAGTTTCTTAACGACCACTCATACAGCAGCAGAAATATATAGTCTGGAGTATCTTAATGAGCACCTCTATAGGAAGTTACAGACATAAATGAGATGCCTTCCTCTTAACACAAGGCTATAAGCTCAACTAGGAAAATACTTCCTTACATCCTATTTAACAATGAACCATTTGGCAGTCAAGAGAAGGGGCTAAATTAAGGATTAGTTAAATGAGGATTAATTTTACTATTTGCCTTCTCTCAGGATCTTAAATTCCACCATCACTTTGACCTTCACATCCCTTAAGAGTTTGTCCTTTTTCATCCATCAGTAACAAGCCCAGCAGGGCATCCCTCCCAGCTCTGACTCACTCAGGGATCTGTTGGACTCTGTCCCATAGGGCTGAATGGCCAAGGGGCTCAGGAGAGCTGAGCTGATTGATATTCAGGAACACTCTCCTCAGAGCACACTCTAATGTGCAAAAGGGCTATCAAGTGTGGCAGAAGACCAGTCTAGATGAGTCAAAAGCTTAACTAAGTTACTGAAAGTAGATCATATTTTTTACAAGCCATCAAGTATAAAGTCAATTGGCTTTCAGTAAAGGAAAGCTTTAAAAATGTGTTCACTGCTCTGAAACCACAGCAAAATTAAGAACTGTGAGGATTAGATTTCCAGTGAAACAAGGAGAAATGTCTGCACATCTGAAAAGAAAGTTTTCATGAAGTATAAGAGCTCAGGAAGAGCCAATGAGCCTGACTGCTGCAAACCAAAAGGCTATAAAGCAGAAGACAATCAACATATATTAGCACAATGCAAATAAAACCAAAAAAATAACAAATTAATTCTAAAGAATGAATACCATAATTTTTGAATAAACAGAAAAAAATAAAATATCCTGGCTAATTATTATTTACTAAGTTATGTCATATTGCCCAGACTTGGCCCATCTTGAGGTTTAAACTCACACCTTTTTCCAGTTAAATAACTGAAATACATCCCTTATATTTCAGGGCAGAACAAGTAACACAGAAACAGGAAGGAAAAAATTAATTTGTCAAAGAATTTTGTAGTTTCTTGGCCATGTTTGTGCCCTATCTACAAAGCACAGCTAAAATATATAATAGCTGCCAGCAAAATTATTGTGGGAACATCACTTAGATGCTTGTAGCAAATCTTATTCATAGGGCTGTTTGTTAGGGCATCTCTTCACTAGTTATACCATAATTACAATATTAACCATACAGCAGTTTAATTTCATTGCCCTCCAAAGGTCTTCAAGCAGGTTTTCCCCCAGTTTTCTCATTCACACATCTCCACCCTCACCCCACCCTCAGTCTCACTGTTCTCTGCAAACAAATAGCAGTTGTTAAGCCAATAATTCTCTAATACTAACAAGTTTATTTCTGTAACACCATTGTGATGGGTAATGCTGAAACCACAGAGAACAGTAACTCCAGTTATGAGCTATGAGAGCTTTGAGGATTTTCAACTACAGTGGCTCTCCAGCAGGGAAGCAGCTTGTGATTCCAGACAGCATATTTCACTCTAGAAACAAAACTTTTTAAAAAATGTTTTCTTATTTATTCAAGTTAGATTTTTCATTCTATATCTTACTCAGAGCTGCTTTTCAATTCATACACTTCTGATGATTATCATAGAAAACACAGTACCAATTAACAATTTAGCTTCAAACTGCATAGATCAGAATGCATAAAGATGATAAGAGCAACAAAATTCAGGTTACCATTGTCCACATCAAGCAGTCAGACTGCAAGCACTGCAAACCTGCTCAATGGACCACTCATCTGTCCAATTACACTTTCTTCACACATCTGCATAGTGGTCTTTCCAGCTGTCAAACACACATCCAGCTGTGGCCCGTTCAACAGATGGCATGCAAGTTGGAGCAGGAGAAACAATTCCTTTTAGTGTGAGGTATATAAAAAATGTACAGACTTAATGTTCACATAGTGTCATTTTGCTCTCTTGTGTGCTCGTGTCACACTTTCCCCTCCCCAGGTTGGAGCCTAAATTGCTGGTTTCCAACATGAATACTTTTAGTAGTAGTCATGGGTTGGAAATGGCTGAATACAATGCACTAAGCTGGATAGAACGCATCTACCTTGAACTCATCACAACAATCTGTACAAATATTTCCCTTCCTTTCATTACTAGCTTTTCAGTTCCATGTTCAACCCTACAAACATATATATGAAATTCAGTAGCCTGCAGACAGAATGCATCTTTAGACATCAGAAGACAACAGTTCAAGAAACACATTGTGTATCTAAAATTTCCCTCACTAATTCTAAATCCATCAAAACGATTCACAGAAAATTTGACACGATTTCTAACAAATCTGATACATTGACTACAGAGAGAACATTCTCAGTTCCATGCTGGGAATAAGACTGGCTATCAAAGACTATCATCTTTCTAGTATTGGGGGGGGGAGGGGGGGGCCGGAACCAAAACTGCTTTGCTACCAGTAACAGAATGTGCACCTAGGATAGCATGCACTGAATTTCTATAATTCAATAATTTTAGTATTGAACTCAGTCCCATTTCAGAAAAACAACTCAGTCATATTTTTCCTTCATTATGCATAAATGACTTCAGGATCCTGAAAATAACAGTTAGCATCTTCCTCAGATTAGATTCCTTTTTTATAGATAGGCAGCATCGCTATTTCCAGTGCATGCATTCTCACAACCTCACAATGATAAAAAAAATCCCACAGGTTTATACATTTATTTCTTAACATGTTACCTTCTCTTTGTAAGAGAGAAAAAAGAAAAGAAAAAGAAAGAAAACCAAAAATAATGTCCTTGCTTATACAATTCCTCCCCCTTCACCATTTAAAGAAATTTAAGATAATCATTATTATAAAGGAAGCATGAGGGCTAAACTGAATTTTCAGAGTAAAAGGGTGACAGCACCATCAAGTGGTTCTGTGAGGCACTAGTTATTACTGGTTTAATACATGGTAAAACAAAAAATATTATTGTTCAGCTATGTACAACATGTTTTTTTAAAACTAGTTTTAATAGTGACAGATTAGATCCTGTAGAAATATAATTTATTTTGAAGTCTATAATAAGAATAAGTGTATTGAATTTTTTATATGGTTAATTCTGTGGAATTACTTACATTTGGTTACAATACTAATAAAGGAGGAGCACAATACTATTATTAATGGAACAGAACCTTTCTCCCAGCAGGAAAAGTCTTGTACATTCTAACCACACTGGTGAGGGTCTCCAAGAGTTGGATGGCCCTGATCTCCAGCACATCCTCTATGACCAGGGAAAATGTTGGGCAGCTAGCAGCTTCACATCAGTTAGACCTAATTTCTCTGGCAGCTAAAAATGTGAAATGAACACCAACCTGAAACCCACCCAGAGAGGCATCAGCTCTGAAAAAAAAAGAAAAATCATTTGTGTGTCTAAAGGAATGAGATTAAATTATTAACAATAAACTGCAAAAATATACAGCCCTGCTATGGAGATTAAAATGTGCAAATTGCCATTTTACCATGAGATTATTTGCCTACACATCCACTACATCTCTGCTTTCTGCACCTCTCTTCTGGGGGCAGCACTTGGAAAGTAAATGAACTTTATGTACATATAGAAACATATCTTAAATATATTAAGCATTTCTAATACCACTGTTTTTGTTTCCATAATAATGAAAAGTATACATTTTGCAAATCTAGATTTAAAAAAAAAAAAAAAAAACAGGAAAAAAAAAAGCAGGCATTCTCTCATTCTATGCATATGCTGCTTTTTTGCATATGTACCCTATTACAGAGCAGTAAACCTTACATGACTGAAAAAAGAATTTGAAATTCCGACCAATTTCAAGTATCACAGCTGACTGCACTGAAGAACAAGGATTTTTCTGATTAAAAACTGAAATGCTGAACATTAGAAGTCAGGTCTGCTTTTTAAACACTAGTCACACTATGCATTCTTGAGGAAATTTATTTATTTGAATCCCTTGCTAATTCAAACGAGCATATGCTTCCAAATGAAAATACTGTGAAAGAAAAGCTCGCCATATGAATATGTCATCCAATCAGATGATGGGCTTTTCTAGCCCTATTCTAACATCTACAGAAGAATGCTCAGCACATTCTTATTCTACATTCACTCTACTTGCTGTATAATTTTAAAAGGTATTTTTAAAAGAAAGAGATAATAATCAATTCTATATTTAAGTTTATGTGTATAATTGAGTGACTTAGACTGAAATCTGTGCTTGTTACTCCCTAGGAAGCCATATATATATATATATGTACACATTATTATTTAACATTTAAACATTCAAAAGATCCTAGACACCTCACAATCTCTAGATTGAACAGTCCAAAGCCTCTACGATATTTTATTAGGCATGATGCAGAAACTGAGAGCAGTTTCAGAGCTAAGAAAGAAACAGGTTACGGCAATTAGATGGTGTGATTTCTCAGTTACAGTTTTGCACATAATGATGTCTCCATTAAAGTAAAATTTTATGGCATAGTAACTCAATTCTTGAAAATAAAACAAAAGGAGTATATTCTTAAAAGATCTGCTTGAGGAAAGATGGCAGTTTGATCACTTTTTTTTAAATGGCACACAGTAAATCATATTTTTATATATGAAATAATGTTCTTAACAAGTAAAATATCATACAATTTAAATGAAGCAAATTAGAACATGAAATTTATGATAGAGTATTTTTTTAAAGTATTGACATCAGCTTCTTTCTAAAATCATTAAGGTTCTTCCCCCCTGAAAACAGGTATGATGTAATATGAAAACGTGAAGAAGAACCAAGGATAGTTCCTTACAAATAATGTGCATGAATTGACAGTGTGATTATGTATGCATCTGGACTAAGAGAACATGCAACATCTGCTTCCAAAAGGACAAACATGACAAAAACAAGGAAATTGGTAAGTTCAGTCATACTTTTAGTGACAAAACAGTTAATTAGTGCACTCATTTGTGCAAAATTCTGTTTGATCTAAAATGTTCAAACTAGTCCACTGTAAATCACATCTAAAGGCACACACATTAATTAATTGTAATTATGAGGTTCTAAGCATTTCTAAACTATATAAATGTAATTTTATTATTCATGCTCATTTTAAACTGCCAAGAAGCATTCATAAAGAATTAATATCTTATTCTGTTCAATGATACTAGCAGTGAAATACTAGTGATGATACCACAGTGATAGAGTACTAGCGATGCTACTCGAAGTACAATGATACCACAGCGAAATAAATTTAACCATAATAAAGTGTAACTTCTGAAACAGTGAAATTCAGTAGCTAAATATTTATAAACTTATTTATATAAGTGACTTATGGCCAACAGAAATGTGACAATAGCCAACTGCATTTCTAGTTATTAAAGCTACTCAATGTTAAAGATAGTTCAGTTCAGTACACTTGCAAACTCAAAAACAATAGAAGTGTTGTTTTATGTATACACGTCTTTAAAATCTTCAGTAAAAACAATATAAATTGACTGTTACTTAACTTACTAACCTGTACATTATTCAGGTAAAGTATCCTATCTGTAATGGAATTAAAGATCTTTTTAAAAATACGGACAAAGACTGAAGAATATATTGATGCACTCTTAATAACCCTAAATCATCCAGCTCTTTATGCCAAGAAGTGTTGACAATACCAACTTCAAGGTCACTGTCAACTCGGTTAGTCATTAGCAAATAAAATATGGTTTAATTGGAGCAAACTCAGCAAGGAGCTGCATTATTTTAAGTGAACACTGCAATATAACTTGAAGAAGAATTACTAATCGCCACTCCCGTTGACAATGAAATGGATGAAGAAGGTGCTTCGTAACTTTTTTCTCTGACTTTCCCGTAATTAAATATGGAAATAGATTCTTTGAAGAATTAAAAGTCCCCGAGTGCATTAATTCAGGCACTAATGGACTGCCTTCCAGCGCTACAGCACACAGGTAGCTCCCAGCATGTTGCCAGCATTAGCCAATGTATCAGTGTCAGACTCCAGCAGTACCTTTTAGTTTCAATATCCAACCTTGTAAAGTAGATTTAGGCTGATTACACATGCTGTTTTAAAAGGATGCATTTTTCACATTCTCAAATACTACCTGAAACTTCAAGTTTATTGATGAAACAGCTGGAGTAAGACCTGAGATACCATTGCCTGAAGATATGTACAGCGACTATGTAGCCTTTACAGCCACCTCAATAACCTCCAGCATAACAATTGTCACTGGTTTGGGTTTTAATACTTCTTTTAATAAAACACTAGTCAAAATAACCTCATTTGCATGTTGTTCATCTTTCCCAGCACAATATATCACAAACTCCCTAACACAATCATGCCATCGAGGGTTATAACACTGAAACTAAGGCAGTGCCTCTCAGCACAGATCTTTTAATGCTGCTGCTTTCTTCACACACTCTGTTTTCTCACATTATGCCACAGAATTATTCACTCTCTCCAGCTCTCCTTCCAAACCATATTTGATGGGCTAGCAGCCCTAGATCTGCAGAGCTCCCTGATCCCAGTCCGATACACCCGTCCTTACACATTTTCAAAGCAACTGCCAATCTTATCGATTCCCACAAGAGCAAGTGGAAATGAACAGCTGTTTTGTTGGGCTTTTTTTAAACTAATTCTGTGGTATTTATAGAGTGCATATGTTATAATGCAAATATTTTAGCTACTTAAAAACAGGATTTTAATTATATTTTTTTCTAAGTGAAGGCTTTGCAGATATTTCTCCGTACCAGAGGGCCTAGCTCAGGAACATAATGCAGAATTTTCGCTCTTCCTTGGCATTGCATGTGGGCACCAATCCACTAAAGCACTTCTGTATGTCCATAGCTTAAAATATGTAAGCAGTCCTAGTGCAGTCCAATGCAACAGCTAACTATGTATTTAACTATTAACATCTAAGTGCCTTGCTGGACTTAGGCCTACATTTGTTTGACAGTAAAAACATGCTTTGGGAATTCACGGCTTATCAAAAAATATGTACTCACAGTAAGAAAAAAGCAGCAGCTTGGGGAGTCCAAGACATGTGGATTAGGCTTTGAAGGCACAAGGAAGAAGCTCTGGCCTAAAAATAGTGGTTGGGTAAAGTGAAAGTAAGGATTCAACCCAACATCACATACTCCAAGGAGAAGATAAAGCCAAAACAGCTGTTGCAAGTGCTATAAAAACATTCAAAATAGTTAATAATCCACTTACATGTTTATTTATTGCATCTGCTTTTCATGTTGTTTCTTGTCGTCCTATTACATTTTAACTGTGAAAATTCCCTAAATTATTAAGGTTTATGTACTACTTTTATTTAAGCAAATTTAAAGTAAACAAAAATATAAAATAGGGTACATCTTGCTTACAAGAAAGCCCTGTCAGAACCCTCAGAAAACAGAATTGGTTTCAGAGAATTCGAAAGCTCTTTCTCTCCTGAGGATCATTACACCTTAGTTCTGTGTGTTCTGATACACCTGATGGCTATTATTACTCATAAGTATTTTCACAAAAAGTATTAACTGAGCCCATTGATTCTGTAATAATTTTTAAGAAAAACGTGCACCTTCAGCAGGTCTTCTGCTGAGAAGTGTAACCTTGCAAACAAGTCCTAGGAAATAATGAAAAATGCTCTACTTCTAAGAGAAACAGGAAGATTACAAGACTCAGGCATGGTTATCTCTACCTGCAGTAGAATCAGAAACATATCAAGAAAAATAAAATATTTTATTAAAACCAACAGATACAGAACAAAAGGTTCAACATATGAATAGACTCCAATGTATCATTTAAATGTTTTCCCTTCTACCCTTAGTTTTGCCTCTTTAAAGTAAAATCTTAAACTAGACCGGCGTTTCTATCTGAAATCTGACTAAAACAGGGCAATGAATCTGAAATACAAAAAAAAAATCATAAAATACACAAACAGAAAAAAAAAAGGAGGAACTGAACGAGAAACACAGGGGAATCAAAACTATGCTGTAAGATTTCTATAACTTATTCATAAGAAAGAACAGTAGTTAGAGAAAGGGTAATGACTGCTGAGACAATCTACAGTAAGGACTTTACTTAGAAAAACAGTGACCCACTTAAACTCTTTGGTCTGGTTATGAGTCAGTTCCATAAACAGAAACTAATAATTAGAGTCTTGAAAGATGACCATCTTCTCCCATGAAGGTGTTCAATATTTCCCTTGAGAGACAGAAACAGAATTCCTCCTTGTCCTCAAAACTCTTTAAAAAAAAAAAATTCAAGACATAAATATTGTAGGTAAATTAAAATTAAAACCCTTAAAAAGCTTTAATTTTTTTTATCCTTTTATGTAGGATAACTACCTCAGAAGTAGCCAAACTTCTTTAAATACCATCATTCTAGAAAATAAATCAACCAAAAGCCATCATGGTGAAAGATCAAGATTAAGATACCTTACAGTCTCTAGGACCACAGATCCAACAGAAGTTTCCTGCTCTTCTTACAGTTTTTAAAGCTCAACTGTACCAGTGTTGGGCAATGTTTCTTCTATAACAATAATAATATTTACAACGTAATTTGCATTCATACAGAACTCTCCACCAAAGTGTTCTGAAATTATTGTGCGCTCACATACACCAGAATACAGAAGAAAATACTCCAGTTCTTAGATTTTTAAGAGTGATGGAATGGTCAAGATTCCTTTTTTAATTCTCACGACAAGCTGTCTTTCAACATCATCAGTTAAATCTAGATTTCAAAAACTTTTTTTGAATAAATTATGCAAAAGAAACACAAATTTGCAATAAAAAATTCAGTTGCACTTTCTATACTTTCTTTACATATTGTATCTCCTTTCCTAAAGGATGAAGCATACAGATAGCTAAAATACTACCTGGAAGTGTCTTAATCTAGACATGGCAAGCTTACTGTAGATTAAAATTCTCACATTCCCAACCACATTTTCAGTATTCCATTGTCTTTACCCCGGGGTCAACTAAGTACCACAGAGCCACTCACTGACTCCCCCCCCCCAGCAGGACCGGGGAGAGAACTGGAAAAGTGAGAAAAATCGTGGGTTGAGATGAAGACAGTTTAGTAGGGAAAGCAAAATTCACGCACAAGAGCAAAGCAAGACCTGAAATTCTTTCGCTGCTTCTGATGGGCAGGCGGGTGTTCAGCCATCCCTGGGAGAGCAGGCCCCATCCCGTGTCACGGGGACTTGGGAAGACAAACGCCATCGGTGCAAATGTCCCCAGGCTGCATACACAGAGCATGAGGCCATATGGGATGGAACATCCCTTTGGGCAGTCAGGGTCAGCTGTCCCAGCTGTGTCCCTTCCCAACTTCTTGTGCTCCCCCAGCCCCCTTTCTAGCAGGGCAATAAGAGGAGCAGGAAACGCCTTGACACTGCGCAAGCTCTGCTCAGCAACAATGAGAATATCCCTGATTATACATTTGATTACTCAAAGACTATTCATTTTGCTTATTCAGTGTTGAGAAAACATGATGCCTTATATTTGGGCAACAACATCTGCAGAAAGCACAATTCCTAACAAAAAAG
Organism: Edolisoma coerulescens; assembly: GCA_013397115.1. Classification (NCBI taxonomy): domain Eukaryota; kingdom Metazoa; phylum Chordata; class Aves; order Passeriformes; family Campephagidae; genus Edolisoma; species Edolisoma coerulescens. The sequence goes on from VWZW01002032.1 coordinate 4,017,105, forward strand.
TGGGATACAGTTGTGACCTGGGTCTCCACGTGGCTCTGCTGCCCCCTAATGCACTTCTTGGAAAAATAATTACAGGGGAAAAGAGTAACCAAAAGAGGAGGAATTCATTATTCTCTTCTATATTTTGTTTAATTATGAACTATAATTCACTGTACATTATTACTACTCAAGCATCCCCTTAACATTTATGACAATCTACAGCTGACGTTGCTACTTGAGAATCATCTGTAATAAGGAACAGGGAACAGTTGCTTTTGGGGTCCTTCAAAGGGAATACACCCTTAATCTGCAATTTGTTTGAGATGATGTGAAAGAAACACTAAAGAAGACAGATTTTTACAATATTGTAAAAATTTTACTACAGAACTCAAGAGTTGTAACCCAGAGTTTACAGAATTTGAATCTATGATGTCTCAGAATGGTTTTAAAGTAGAACTGCTAATCTGTAAGAGTTCTCTTAATTATGAGAACATCTTTTTTTCCAGTGTAGTTTTGACAGCAGATTTACAGCATACCAGCTCTAGAAGTGATTTACAGTCTAAAAATTTTAAAACATAATAATATACTTCGAGCAAGAAATTGAGGCAGATCTAAGAAAATACAGACAATACAAACAGACTTCAGAGTAAAAATACTGTGACAGTCTACAGACTTTGAAATTTAGCTTTTTTTGCCACAGACTGATATAGACCTGCCAACTTCTCTATCAGCAGGAGGCACACAATCAAACCCCAATACCTTTTGAAAAAGACATTAATACATCACTATCCCGACCTACAATGACACACTTTAACTAAAGATGAAAATGTCAAGAATTATGAGGCAATAAAGGTTTCAAACAGGAAAGAAATCACTGGTAGGTTTTTGGTTGTGGTATTGACAACCCTAGAAGCAGTTTTCTTTGCAAGATGCTTTAGATTTGGAACTTGCATTTTTAATATTAAAGTTTCCAAGCACTTGTGTAATGTCTGACACTTTTGAGCATAGTTACAAATACTAAAATATATTAAAATCCTGAAAACACAACAGAACTATCAAAGCTCATTACTTTATAAGTTAATTACTCTCCTAAAATTACTAAAAAATTTAAATAATTCAAGAATGTTTATGATTCAACAGGTCTCACATACTGAAATCTTACACAAAATGCTAGAACTTCAAGAGTTTTCTGCAACATCCCTCCTGCAGCTTAGAAAAAAGTCCAAGTACTGCATGACTTTATTACAGACATGAAAAGTGAAATCTCTTTTACACACCTTTATCTATTACTCCCTTTCTTATGAAGGCATTAAAGGGAGGAAAAAACATCATTAATTCATGAGCTATTTGTTCTTTTTCCATTGTAATTTAAGGCTGAGGAAGATTCAGGAAAAAAGATAAAATATCTTCATTGCTTATGATTGTTTATGATACATTATGACTGATTCTATCATTCTAGTACAAAATTTAATGCAAACAGCTTTTATCACCTTTTCCCAGTTGGGAATGTGCATAGCAGTCAGCCTGTCTTAAATGATTTTACAGTAAGAAAATATAGGACATACACAACTGTAACATGGATTTTTTCATTGCCACTTAGCTCCATACTTTAGACAGTCTACTTTTTTCTGTAGTTACAATGGTTTATATATTTTTTAGCTGTGGGCACTGATATTACTTCGGAGTCATGCTGTGCTCTCGTTCTGTAGCATTTACCCTACATATTAACGTTCCAAAAGCCAAATTTACAATTTTCTTATTGTTAGAAGGACTAATTACACATCTAAAATGGGTTCCATTTCAAGTTATAAGCATCACTCTTCTTTGAGAGTAATAAGTACTGCCTGAGGCAAGCAGCATCCCTGCTCAGCTCCCAGTAGCAAGAGACACTGTTCCAATAGATTTATTTTTGCCACCAGCTAGGGGGAAAAAAAAAAAAAGAGTCAAAAAATCTCCATACAATGCTTAGAAGTACTCAAGAAAGCATGAGGAAGATCACATGTCCGTACCATCCCTGGAGGTGCCTAAAAGACCTGCAGGTGTGGAACTTAGGGACATGGTTTAGTGGTGGACTTGGCAAAGTGGGGTTAGGGGTTGGACTCTGTCTTTTCCAACAAAAATGGTTCTGTTTTTCCAAGAGCAGGGCTGTGATTGCAGAACTTTGTGCTGCAAAGATGATGGAGGGAGAAGAACTTAAGATGCATCTCTTTCCACAGATTACACAAGAGTCACATCTAGTTCTGATTTTTTCACCTGATCCCCACTTCACACTTCCCAGCCAAAATACCCTCAGTCCCTGTGGCACCAGCCTGGAACCACAGACACCCTTCAGCCTTGAGACCTCACAAAATTGCCATGGGCAGGTCAGGCTCCAAGGCAGGAGAGGGGAAAACACCATGCAGCAGTCAGAATTTCTGCTTTCACCAATTTGTCTGATCTTTGAGCACATAACAGTGTACCCTTTTGTTCTGAACATTTCACTGGATAATTCCATGTGATAGCCCTCATTTTTTGTGTGGAAAAGAAAAAATGAATCATGAACAGTGACTTCCATTCATCTGTTCTATGGAACTCAACACTACACAGACTTCCATCTTGGTTGTAACTTTTCCAAGATGAGTAAACTTAATCTATCTAATGACTCCTTAAAAAAATGTCCTTTCAGATCTGTGATCATCCTTGTTTTCCTTCTCTGCACATATTTAAATTTTAAAATACACTTTCAGAATACAGGTGACCAGAACTTTAGGTAACAATGACTCTGCAGGCAAATTATGGCATTTATACAAGGGCATAAGGTCTTATGGTTTGTTTTCTCTCCCTTTTCTAATACTTCTTAATATTCTAGTTGCCTTTTTTTTTTTGACTGCTACTGTGCTTTGAGCTAGCATTTATTTAGAACAAAGTGTTAAAATTTTTAAGTTCTCTTGAGCAAAATTTAGTTCTGTGTCACTGGTTTTAATGCAGAAAATTAAGATTGGATGCCAAGTGCAAATGCATTTTTCTGCACTGAATCTCACATGCCATTTTATCACTCCATCATGCATTATCATGAAATCTTTCTACAGCTCTTTGCAACTAAATTTTATTTTTACTACTTTGAATAAAACAGTGGAGGGCACAAACTTTACAGTCTTGCTCATCCCCTTTTTCCAGACCACTTATGGGGATATTAGACATCAGTGAACCCAGAATAAATTCCTTGAGACTCTCTTACATAGAAAAGACAAGAATAGCTCCTCATCTTGTTTTCTGTTTTGTTGACAATTATTAAACCTTGATACATGGAACTTCAATTTCTTTCAACTCATTTGGTGACACCAAAATCTTTCTCGAAATATTTATACAAGAGATGAATTAATCAAAATTACTTCTTGATTCTGTTGGAAAAATCTTCAAAAATGTGTGTCATGCACATCATCATCTCTTCTCCTGGTACTAACCAAATGAAAATAATTTGCATACCATAGTTACTCAAGTCAGTAGTTTCAAAATGAGTTTCATTAAAACAACTATGTTACAAGTTTTTTGTTTTATTTTTAATATTATTTTTTAAGAGGTATGTGTAAAATAAAGCGGTAAAAATCTGTGTAGCTTGGGAAGGTCTCTCAGCACCACCCGAATTCACTTTTCTCTTTCAGAGACAAGTATTTAACAAAACCACTGCATAATTTCTCTTTCTTTAGAAATTGTTCTCTTGTTAGTCCATTGGGCTCTACAAGGACATTTTTAGCTACAGCAAAATCTGTAACTGCACACAAGTAGCAAAAGTTACGTTTAGGAAATATGACAGCCATCAAAACGAAAAATGCAAAACCAATTTTTAAACATCAGATAATATTCACATTCAGGGACTACATTATAATAATCTTACTACAGAAAACTAAAAGATGAAACTAGAGGAAACATGATATATGAGATCAAATAATAATTGTAACAAATGGTTTCTTCCTACATTTTATCCATTATTGGCCAACTTACTTGAAAGAAGAAGATATTTTAATCAAATCTCTTATAAGAATATTGCTGACCGTTGCCATCCTAAGTACAAGGTTTAAAACTGTAGATCTTCAACTCCCCACTATTGTTTACCCCTGAATACAAATGGAACTTAAACAAGTTAAACTGGGATCACTGATCACATACAGTGTCATAAGTAGAAAGTGTTGGATCAATAAAAGAACATTGAAAAGAATTTTAAGATTGAATCTGCTTCTCTGTGAATAAAGCAATGCCTAACTGCAAATTTATTTTCAGCCGAGATTTTGTTGTGCCCATGTAACTGTCTGCGGTAACAGTGAGAAATACTGCAGTACTTTCAATTTACTTGTTACTTTATTTCTAAACAGCAGTAAAAGTAAAAGAGATGAAGAAAAGAATATCATATCATTATATCATTATAATAATTGTCACTATCCAACAAGGCTCAAAAGAGGCTAAATTATTCCCTGGAGTGATTATTGCTAATAGTTATAAATTTTTATTACATGTGCTGTTTCCATCTTTGTTTCCCAAAAAGTCTGAAGAGATAAATGCTGACCACACAATTTTTTGCTCCCACACCACAGTGACTGAGCTACACGGACAGTTCTAGCCCTGCACAGCACTGATTTCCAGGCTGCCGACAACTGCCTCAGTGGTTGCTCTCAAAATGCAGAGCCCTATTTAAACACGTCCTCTTTCTGCTTGAACCCCCGGAGCAGCCAGATGAGCTGTTTCCTTGCACGAGGTCTGTCATTAAAGAGTACAGATTATTTCCTAAAGACACTTGATACTAGATCCTGGGAGATGTTATCAAACCATGGAGAAATATGGGAAGACAAACAGAGGAGCACATTTTCTCCTTTGACATTCAATTTAAACTCAGAGGGATTTAATACTCCATGCAATTATTTTTCCTTACCATTAGGCTGGCATTTTTTAGTTGTTTTTTTTTTAAAAAAAGGCAACATACAAAGGCTAAAAATATTCACTCCCCTTCATTGGCACTAAGAGGTAGAATTTCTTGCCAAAGTTTTCAACAGCAGATTTGTAGAAAAGACTGAAAAAGCAGCACACAACCGCAGGGAAATCAGTACTACAGAGGTGGCTATAGATGGCGTATTTCCCCAATTTTTCTCAGGCCACGTGAGTAAACTGAATTCTGCCCACTTCACCGTTGCAAAGATGATGCAGCAGAAAGCTTTGCCCTTTCCAGTGCTTTCATAAAAAAAAAGAAAAAAGGATTTATAAATAGTATCTTCAGGCTGCTGCAGCTCCGAGAATAAACGTATCCATACTGTACTGTGCACTCACATGAAGAAATCATGCTCTATCAATATCCATTCCAGAATTACACACAGGGTAACTTTTAAAAGGATCACTTCTAAAAGCTGCTACAAGTGGAAATCAATAATGAAACTCTATCATAAGTTATATTCTTCCCGTTTAGGTGAAGTATTCCCGATTTTTACTTGGGTTACATATGTGAAATGCTAACAGAGCTCTCACATGAAAAATGTCTCAGATGTGGGTCAGAGTTCAGCCAGAATGGGCCTCTGATCCAGGACAGCCAGAGGCCCCTGTGAACTGCATTCAGGGCATGGAAGCCCCTGCTTCCCCAACCATTGCTGGAGAAGGCTTTGTGCAACAAAAGCTGCAGACTTCTGCTCCTCTCTTTTTCTGGTATCATCCTTCTTTGAATTTGATGTAGTCATATATAGATGTATGTACCTGAGGCTGGAAAGAAACTGCTGTGATAGAAAAATCTCATAAGGAGAGTAAGCCAATAAAAACAGAGAATTTTTTGTCTCCAGTGAAAATTTAGAAGATTCACACAGACATCCCCATAGAAAACTGATTTCACAGCATTAAACTAACAGATATAAGCTTGCCAAAATACCAGAATAAAGAAATAAAAAGTAGTTGTATTTTGGCTGGTTTACATGAGAAGTCCCAGGCTTCAAATTCAGTATCAGAGACAGAGCCATTAGACATGAAGGAAAGTTTCCCAGTTAAGAGCATTTTATGAAACCTGTAGAAATAAAATCATGTAAATAGATACTTTTAAAATAATTTTTTAAATAAAGCACTAAATATATTTAAAAGACGTACCCAAGCAGTATGAAAAGGTGCTTTAATAATGCTGTATTAGTACTTCTGATTCACCTAAGATCATGTAGACTCTGAATTTAATCTACTCTGAATTGCACTATACAAAGATGTTAGTTAAAGACAATGTAGCAGTGAGAGATGAGTACATATAAAATTAAAAAAAAAAAAGGCAGGGGAGGAGGGAGACAGAAAAAATGGCTTATTACAAAAGAAACAGTGATCAGGGAAGCTGAAGAGCATCAAATCACCACAAGGATTATTTATGAATGTTTTAAGATAATGCAGATGAAATAGTCCAGATTTCTAACCCTGGGCCAGATGTTTTTTTTGTTGGGAATATTCCCAAGAGATGATTCTCCTTACCCTAGCATTTCTTTCTACATCCTGCTGCAAATTCGGCATCTGTTTCATTTTTCAAGTCTGTCATGTGAAAACATCTAGCCATAGATTTCCACCAGAATTCTTTCTGCAGCTCAGACCTCACTCTGCTCACATTATCTTCTTCCAGTCTGCTGTGAGATTTTTTGACTCATTTTCTTTTCCCATTGCAGCTGAAACTAATGTTACCAATTGGGTTACTGAATGGATAAATTGCATGTATAGTGTTTGTCTGGAGAAAAGGAGATGCTGGTCTGGTTGAGGACAGGTCTGGTACAAAGACATACTTGTTCCAATTGTTTTCCCTAGCTCGGATGCCTAAAGTCACCACCTAAAAAACAAAGACTAGACAGGAATAAGGGGATAAAGGTAGGTATTTATTTGAAGAGCCTTCAAGGGTACACCCTAGGCAGGCCAGAGGCGACACCCAAGATAGACACCGAGTCACAAGTTCTTCACACTTCTATAACTTTGGTTCATTTGCATATCAGGGTTAATTCTCCAATTAAAACTTCCATTAATGATGGCATTTCCTCAAGCTTACCCCACTTCTAAAGATGTTGATTTACACATGTTGGGCCCAGGACAATCTGGGTGTCCTTGGACAGCAAACCTAGAGAGGCTTTGTTATGTCTAACCCACATAAGAGAACAGTAGCTAACAGGCTACAAGAAACTTCAGTTACACACTCAGCAATACAGGATTTGAAACTATAAAAGTTAAAACCTAAGGCAGCAGTCCTCCAATTTTTCATGCATGTTTTCTTTTTATCATTATTTCTGTATATTTCAGTTGCATCCAAAACATCAAGCTCAGGATTAAATTTGCCATGCAGTTAAGTACAGTTCATACACATGAAAAATACAAAGACTTCTGCAGATGGAGAAATGCCAATGCCATCACCAGAATAATTTTTAAAATAAGCAAGTTGCTTTGATGAGTGTGGTCCCAGATTTGCACTTCATGCTGCCACAATATGTTAATAACAATTGCACAACATCTGAGATATGCTGCGGAGGTTGTGAAAGGTAGCATGTTGTGTTACTTACTGAAGTTGAATATTAAATTTCTAGAGTAAGGAAAAAAGCTAGAGAAGCGAGGTTTGAGTTTTCATTATTTGCTTGCTTTAAAGGTTGTTTTCCCAATAAATGATTCTATGAAAGAAAAAGATGTTCTAAACAAAAAGCATTATATTACAGCTGTGGTTCAGGAGATGTTCTCAGCTTTCACACCATGTAATATAAACACATTACATATTGTAATTCTCTCCAAATGGGTGATTATTACATATAAAATGCTTTGGAGGTTGCCTTTGACCACTTTGTATTTTCCATTAACACATGTGGTCTGTGCGTCTGTATATCTATGCCCTTTGTATTCAACCACGCACATCAAAAAGAATTGCAGAGGGTTTTGCTATTCTCTTATCACATGAGCATTATTAGAAATAAAAATTATTACTATAAACCACAGAGTCTCTCATAAGCAGAACCTAAAATGAACTCATATTTAGAAAGAAAAAAAAAATATGCTAATTGGCATCCAGAACTGTCACAGGCCCACCCTTCTCAAATGAAGCCGCTTAAGCAGCATAATCTACACAGCACAGAGTTTAGGATGTTCCATCTATTGTTTTCAATAGGAACCAGAAAGCAAACACTGACAATATAAATGTGTCACCAGAGTAAGCTCATTTCACCTGTAAACTTTCCTTTGTTAATAAACTGGTGGCATTTTTTTCACCTGACAGCTGAGAAACTTCTCTTTCAAGTTCCATAGCCTTACAAAACAGATAAAATACATTAAAATGTTCTGTTTTAATAGTCACTGTATTCAGGATGTTGGAATTTTTCTTTATTAGGTTACAACCATAGTAATTCCAAAAGAAAAATAAATCTATTCTGGAAAATACAACTACTACTGAGTTTTATTAGGTTGACTAAGACCCACTAAAGTATACAATGGAGGCTACACAAATATTATATTGAAGACTTTAGTAAGGTTGAATAGTATAGGGAGGAGAGGAAGTCAGTCTTTGTCTCATTCATAATGCCATTAGGTGAAAAGCAAGCATGATGAAATCAATGCACAATTCCATATTCATAACTATGAATGAGATCAGGATCTAGCCCCAGCAGTTACAAAGAACAGGTAATGGGATCCAAAGCCATTCCTGATTCAAATGCAGCAAGAAGTCTTAACAGGAGTCAGCTTCCCCTTGACAACTGCTCAGCAGCCTGTGGGAACTGAGAGCACAGTGTTCTTACTCCATTTGCCAGTGAACAGCTGCCTGGCTTGGAAAACAAGCAGCATCACACACTGTCAGCGAGACAAATTAGCAGACTCAGCAGTTCTATCCTTATTTTGCAGTGGCCAAAGCCATGTGGCTGCACTAAGCCTCACAACAGCCCTGAATAATAAGCCCTCCCACAGTTTCAGTGTCAGACTTAGCTCAAGACCATCATGTAACTTCTGCTCGGCTTTAAGAGCAAGTTGTGCTTGCCCATGTCTGCCTGTAACACACCTTGTGGGTGTATTTGGTGCCTGGGCCATGCTTGCACTTTATCACCTTCCATCAAAAAAACAGTGAAGGAAGGAGAGCATTTTGTTCATTAAAGCTTCTGCTAAATGGGCATCCACAAAATCCTGGACTAAATAAATTAAATAACTAAATAACCAAATCTGTCTCCTGCTAAATCTTGAAGTTACCAAACTGAGCCTTTAGTAAATCCAAAGCAGGCCTTTTCCTTGTAGCTCCTTACCACTGGAGAAACATGAACCCTAGAGCAAGACAGGAGACAGAAGGAAAATGACTCAAGCTTCCAGCTCCTCAGTGTTCTGGGCACGCAGAGGTATCGCTTCAGTGCCACCCAAGATCCCACCCACGTTCAGAAGCAGCACGGATTGCAGAGCCTGAGCCTGGATGTCTGAGTCGCTGTTACATTCAGCAGCTGCAGGTTTGCCAGGCTGCAGCTTTCCTCAGCCCGCGTCTTCAACTCACACCTTATGTGATCATTCACAGCACCTCCAAACATTGCCATCAGTGCAGAATACCTGTGCTCAACCTTCACATCACCCAGCTGAAAACAATCACCCACACTCTAAAGCTGCAGGATACTTAGGATCACCTGCTTTCAAAGGAAAAACTGAATTTTTTTCTCAGAACTGAAGCAAGCTGGATTCAATCTAGTTCACCAAGCCAAAAGACAGCCTTGCACAAGCCTGCACAAATGCAAAAGAGACTAAGACTTCCCCCTATTAAAATGCCATCAAACTCCACAGCACCACCAGAATTCATACTTGGCTCTGTGTATGTCCTGGACAATGAGACTGAGATTTGTTCTCAGTCCTACACTTTTCTATTTTAGGAACTAAAAGTCTTATCCCTTCTTCCTTGTCTCATCAGTGGCTTTATGCAGCCTGTGGCCAGTTTCCATGGTAACCATAAAGCCAGGTGGAATGTACAGATGCCATGTGGAACTGCACTTCCAGCAGCAGGCAGCAAGGGGTCAAGGAGAAAGAACTCCACAGATATTTATTTCTCAAAGCTTTTAGCAGTTAGATCAGCATGTCAGGGGTGGAGGGAAAAGGGAGGGTCCAAAGCTAAGCAAAAAGTGATTACAAGAGGAAAAAGTTTTCAAATTTTTTTGTCTTCTAAGATTACAAAAGTGAAAAACTAATTGGAGTATAAGGTGCAAAGTTGTGACCCATCTCTAGAAGCAACATTTGCATCAGCAAAACCCAATATTTCTTCTTTGTTCTGCAAAGACATGTACATAACTGAAATAGGACTTGCACAATTGGGGCTTTGTTAGATTCTTCCCCTCTACTTAGTGTTGGACACATTTTTATTTTTAAAAAAGCACTAGTTATTATACAGAGAGGCTTTTACTAAAATCCCACTGCTAATCCCCTTTGGGATATTTGATAGCATGCCAGCTGTATTGTGAGCTCAGAGGCAAGCAATGTAGGCATTTTACACTGCAGGCTCTATAGGCTCTACAGCTGCATTCCATAACTTCCCCTCTCTTCTCCCAGTACACGGACAGCACTTTAGGAGACTCCTTTTCCTGTGCATGAGCCTCCACCTCATTTGTAAATGAGCTTCTCATTCCCATTTGTGAATGTATAGCACCATTTGGTAATTCAGCCCTTAAGTATAGGCAAAAGTCACTCACATTAGAAATTACTTTGCTGGAAAAGTAACAGGAAAGAAACAGCAAGCAAGCACAACTTGCCTGATCCCTGTGGACGAGGGCTTGTGAGGCTCAAAAATCTTTCAGTGTGTTCCAGCTAGCGGCCACATGCACCTCTAATGGCAGAAGAGTCTGTTAGAGCTGGCAGGAAAGTGGAAACAGCATTAGGGTGAATCCAGTGGAATGGCAAAAGGCTGACATTGTCCTTCTGAGGTTTTGCTACTAGGTTTTGCCCCGCCCACATTTATTTACTTCCATCCCTTTCCTTCCTCGGGAAAATAGAGTGTAAATCCTCCTTTTGTCTTTCAGTTTAAGTCAGATCTCCCCCAAGCACATCTCACTTCAATATTAATAAACATAGAAATAAAACTGCGGTGCACTGTGGATCTAACAGAACACTTGCCAAACAGTATACGCTGATATGCCACTAATACATGTACAAAAAATATGTGGAAAGGAGGACACACCATATTAACACTTCTAGAAATGTAAATTCTTCAGGGAATGAAAGACCTTAGGTAAGGTCTATATATGCTGCTAAAATACCTGCTTTATAAACAAAGATAATCGCATAGAATTTAAGATCCAGCCTACACACCTGAAGGTTACTGATGAGATAGGAAAGGAATATTTGTTTTAAACACCCTTATAAAGACAGTTCAAGTGTAAAATCTGAGTAGTGACTGATAAGTCCAATCAGCACTTTACAGAAGTAAAGATTGTTGCCAAAATGCAAAGCAACACTGCGTACTTCTACTGTTATGCTTGGAAAAATATATTGTGTAAATGTTTCCTGTAACATGAGATCAAACTTTTACAACTGTTTTCTGAATTATTGATGTTTTTTACAAAATACAAATGTTTTGCCAGGTGGCTGACTTCATATGATAAAAGCTTTTCTGGATACTTCAGATTTTGATCTCAAATCATACTCTCAGCTGTTGGATTTGTTTCAGTTATTTAGTTTTCAGCAAAATGTATGGATTTCTCAGACATCTTCAGAAACATATCCAACTTAGTTCCACTTCATTATATATATATATATATAAAACCAAACCTACAAAAACTTTTCAAATTCAAGCATAAAAAGAAAGCAATTTTAAACATGGGAAGGAGATGAGTGCCCCAGTGATTAAATATGCATTGATGTTCAGTTCGTCTCTACTTCTTGTTTACTTTTTCTGATTTTTGGTTGCCTTCTGTGCCTAACTTACCATGGACAATCACAGCTGCAACTAGCCTGTCCTGGAGCCTGTTTTCTTCTTCTCAAACTAAGTTTCCATTCCTCCCACATAAGCATTCATGACAGAGGATCCCAGGCAAAGACCTTTGAGTTTTTAGCCATCTTATTCAATAATGTAATCTGACTGTCTTCCATTTAGCTTTTAGGAAGGATGTCCATGCACTTGAATTCATCTTGAATGAAGTCCACAATTGCTTCCTAGTGCCTGCCCCCACATAATGCAGTTTCATCCTCTGCTTTGCAATTCTAGCTCACAACTAACTCAGTTAGCAAAGTTCATACTGCTTAGATTCACTGGGCCTTTTACGAGGCCTCAGGAAATGGAAAGGTTAGTGTATGAACCATGCATATTGTGTCACAGTTAATCAAATGTTACTTACTGCTTGCCCTAAAGCCCCAGAAGCTGACAGGCATCCTATCAGCAGCGTAACAATGTCTGCATTAATGATCTCAATCCAGAATTTGCATGGGCAGTTTTAGCTGCTGAATTTTCTCAAGTACCCAAAGGCTATTTCGGCTTTGACATTACACACAATGAATCAGGGAGTCCTCATTCTCTGCAACACCTCCCAACTTCCTCCCCCACATGGCTCCTTCCTTCTCCAAATCACCAGAAGAGACCAAGCTTCCAGCACCTCCTTGTGCAAGCTAACATCACCATCTCATCAGAGAACTAAAAGCAGTCTTCAGCCAGCTCCCAGATGGAAAGTGAACTCTAGGGAAGGTATTTTGCTGGGTTGGCATGCATCCAGCAGAACAATTATGGAATCAAAGCTCATACGTCTGTCTCTTTCCAAGCTAATTTCTTACCATGTGCCTAAGTGGCACGTTCCTTGGGGCTCTATGCTGTATCAAAGGCTTTACATATCACGTGCAGTGCAGTGCAAAAGCCTGCAGTCACCTTAGACCCATCATTGCAACCAAGATAATCAGGTCTTTATAAAAATCTGATTAACAGGGAAGTCATATTCGTGCACCTCAGTTGCCTGGTGAGAGACCAGAGGAAACCTGGGCAAGGTTTCAAGCTTTGGCTCTTGGCCAAATCTGCAACATTCTTTGGTCTTTATGTTTCAACACTCAATACCTGAATAAGCCAGGACATTTTTTTATTTGCAAAGTTAGACTATTTCTTTGCTACTTTCAGAAGTTGAGAGAGACTGTGTAAGACATTATAGTCTGGCACACTGTTGACAGTTGAGCATGTCATCAACAGGAACAGGAGTTAACAGATTCACATCCTTTTATTCCTCTGCTGACTTGACAAAAGAGCTGGAATGGCTGATATTTTAATCTTTTTTTTACCTACTTAGAATTAAATATTTGTAAATCAGAATCCCAATTGCAATGAAGAATTTAAACAACTGAACACCTTAGGCACTGCTACAATATTTTTGACTCCTTATGGCAGAATTTCTAACTATTTTGTAAAACATCTTACTAGCCCAGGTATTAGAGAATACTGGCTTTCAGACTCTCTCAAGCAAGGCCATATCACATCAGTATTCATACAGACAAAACACTCTTCTTTAGTATTCTTGCTAGCAGTTGCTTTGTCTTATGCGGGGGCTTTTCATCTTTAGCCTTAAATTCCAATGAACAAGAAATTGGCATGCTACCAATTTACTCTAGAATGCCTCATGGGGTTTTGGCTAGGTAAGGAACAAATATCATCTCATACCTTAAACGGTCCAAATGAAATTTCTTTTTTCTTTCTTTCTAGTTCTCAAGTGTCTCTTGGCCAACTGAGATGGATGAGTAGTTCCAAGGCACCTATTACAGACTTGTTTGAGCTTTGGATGATGAGATTTCTTTTCCTGCAGGTAAACTCTGCAGCATCCTCAGAGGTGGGTCACTTAAGCTGCCGACCAAAATTCCTCTTTTCGTCCATTACAGAAAATTAATCATCACAAGGAGCTCTCTCTTCAAAGATAATGTCATTTAAACTGACACAATCCAATTTCTTGGCTCTGCCTTCTGCACATAGGATATTTTCCCAGCCTGCTCTTATTTTACCTTGCTTACCTAAGCCCTTTGGATGTTCAGCACATCTTATGCAGAAGGCAGTGCGAAACCTTTTTCTTTGTTTGCAAGCTAATTATTTAGTTCCTGCACTACTTACAGCATCTTATCTCAGCATTTTCCAAGCTGATCAGTAGCTTCCATGTCTCCTTCATTTCCTGGAAAACTTTCTGGGCCATGACAGCCAGGTCACTGAGCACCTCATCAATCTGTCTTGCTCTTACAGACAGAGTTCTCTGATTTGGCTTCCACATTCACTCAGACACTTTAAATTGCGGGGTCAACAGAGTTTTTATCTCCCCTGACAAAGCATTGGAGGTCTCCCAGAAGAGTAAGAGAGGGAAAGAATATTTTAATTCATTTTTCAAAATCTCTAGTTTTCATTTCTTGGACTTCTTTCAGCATCTTTTTTGTTTTTTTTTCCTTTCAGTCCTCTCAGCATCTCTGTAACAGTTCTGTTTGGGCTTACTGGGAATAGCACCTCAGTAACTTTCTTCCTAGAAATTCTCTTACTTTGACACCAGCACACCAAAATTCAGCCTTCATCTAATGGAGAAAATTATAGTGTCTCTGTGTAGGTTGAACACCTTGGGTAGCACTTCTATTGTTTCATATATTATGGCCCTTAGAGGTTTCTGAAGAACAGGGATGGGGTTAGCAAGGTCCACTGTTGTCCAAGTGGATATCTACCTGTCCAAATACAAATACCTGCCTTCTGCCTGTCACTAACATAGCACCTGAGCAGCAGGCTGGCTGTGGAGAGCATCAGCACACAAAGCCAGCAGCCCAAAGTTACTAGGCTACATCCACACCTTCTTTACCTACCAGTTCCCTCTCTGCTGGTAGCTGGAGAATGCAGAAGTTGTTCCATAAGCTCTGCATCATGCCTAGGCTATGATGCCACTGCTAAGGCACCTGTAAGGCCGCCTCCTGTCTGGCACACAGCAGAGGCTGCTCACTTGCAAGGCAGCCTTTCTGTTTGGTGTCAGATAAATCTTCAAACAAACAATAACAGAACCCCACACACCACAACCACACAACACTGAACTAAGCATGCCCAGACAGAAAGAAACATTGCACTAATCTAAGGACTAGCTCTTGTCTGGATAAGTGCCACAAGATATTAGACATTGGAAGGAACTAATTGAATTCTAATTGCTTATGATTCCTATAACACTACAAACTCCAAAGCACTCAAAAACTGAGTACCTCACCTTTCTGATGCTGATAAATTAAGAGCTGTGTTGGCCAATTGCCATCTAACAGTGCAGGTTATACTCCACTTTTAATATATTTTCCTGTAAAGCAAATTTGAATTTGTCTTTCCTGAACATGGGCAATCATAGTTATGTAGAGATCCTAAATAAGATCTAACCACTAAGAGACATCTTACAGCTTGAATTTTCATGCTGGAAACAGATCAAGACATCAGTGAGATGCTAAAGAGGAGGTATTATTAAGGATCTGTATATTTGACAACCTAAGAGGAGATAAAGCCCTGGATTAATGCACACGTCCCTCTTAACTGAAGTCTCTTAAGCCTCATGTTATCCATTGCAAAAGAAAAAAAGCAGATCCTTGATTAGAGGCTAGACTGAAAGAAGTGCAAAACCCAGCCCATATTTATTCCCCGCCCATATTACTCTACTAAAGTAGAAAGACTGAAAAGACTATAATAGTTGGGGTTTCTCACCTTCTGCTTGTTTAACCCTTTGCTGCTTATGGATCAGGTTAATGCAAGTAGGCTCAGGAAGAACACCAAGTTGCATTTTGAAACAATTTTTTTGTTGATGTTTATTTATACTTGTTTTTCATTTCTGTCTCATCCACACAGATTTTTGTGCTGCTTTAACTAAGGACCAGATGCAGCAAAAGAGAACCCTTCTGTGTTTTTGTATCTATCTATGCCAGGGCAACATCCAGTCCTAATGCCTGTAATCAAGATTAATCTTGGCAGAAAATTTACACTCAACTAGTAAATATTAAACTGTACTTAGTACTGATACAACTGAACTGTTACACAACTCTTTAGCTTACAACCACTGTTCCTACCAAAATACTCAATTACAGCAATACTGTGCAAGTATTATGAAAATTGTCTCCATTATCATCAGTACCAGAGTGCTTGATATTTTCTAGATCCCTTTCCTTCTCAGTCCTAGATGCAGTAGTCAAAGCATTTCCTCAGTGCTGTCAGAGGGCCAGAATTATGCTCTGCCTGTGCCTAAAACCTCACGCCCAGTCCATTTAATTTCCCTGACAATCTCTCACGAGGCACAAGTCTGTTTCCCTCACCAAGCTCATTAGTATCTCTTCCCGCTCCAGCAGGTAGATCTCAGACTTCTAGGGTCTTTTACTTGAAAGACTATTTTATTGGCAACTGTATACAAAGAAAAGGATTATTATGAATAAAAGATTAAAGGAAATCAGTGGCTATCGATCATTCAACAAAAGTAACAACAGCTATGCCAGCAAAACTTTGTAGTGCAAATCTGACCTAAATGACTACTTGAACCAAATTTGAGAAAGAAAAGTGGGTTTACATACTAACATGCAACTGATATAGTTAAACAATACCTATTTTACTGACACACTGATGTCTGCATAAAGGTGACAGCTACTGCTAGTAATATACGTTTAAAGTATCTCTTCCTTATAAAATTGCTTCCACACTCAGGATTGTATCCTGTTTTATGTATGCCAGTTTTATCTTTAAAGAAAAAAAAATCATATCTTTATTTACTAAACTCATAGCACCACACAATACTAGGATCTGCTCTTTAAAGGTTTGGGTAAGATAGACATAACTTAAGTGAAGTAATTAGAAAGACCAGGACAAACATCCTTTCCCTCAGCAACAAAACACTTAACATTTTCCAAGGTTTAGTCATGCTTTGATAGTTATTCTGTCTCTGCCCAGAAAAATACCATAATTTCTTCCAACAGATTTATCTGCATCTCAGTATATGTCCTTGGTAGCACTTGGCAAGACTTAAGTGGGTTTTTCTAAATGAAAAAATTCTCTGTACGTCTCAAAAGTACGGCATACTCCCGCATTTAAGCGTTTGTTAGGTAGTATAATATATACAGCTCTGTCTCTGAATTGTAAATCATTAAAAAAAAGCATCTCACAGAGGAATTGTAAATTCAGATGCTGGAAGAGGTACTAATTCATATAGGAAGAGGAATGACTCATCTTTTGTGAAAAATTATCTCAATATATTCAGCCAACACCAGCCTCGTATCTGTCAGGCTTAGAGAATTTCTGGGAATCTAAAGAGCCTGACATTCCTGTCAGCTCCAACAACGTGTACCCTTAATCAAGATATGCACACATACACTGATGAGACATCATTCCTGTCAACTGATCTGAGGGTTCGCCTGCAAAGAGAAGCTATTCCAGAACTCACAAGGGTGTGAATGTAACCTGTCCACACCAGGAGCTTGCATTGAACTGGTATCCTGTGGTAGCTCTTTTATCCTTTTTCCCCTTTAACCAAGGACAAATATGAAAGCAATTGGTATTTTGCTCGTTTTTATCAACTTGAAATCATATTTGATGTCTTATTTATGTCCAGCTCTAGATTTTAATAGGATACTTCATGTGTACATTGGGGGAAAACACTGCATTTACATAAAAAGAAAAAAAATTAAAATAATACATTCAGATTAATAAAGACTCAATAGATTTAAAACAATAATAGAACAAGTGAGAACAGGAACAGATATATTTAATTGAAACAAATTACCTACAGTGTTAAACACACTTGCAGCAGTACAGAAATCACTCATTGAAATAAAAGACTGGGAAGTTTTCTGGGGATTACATGCAAAAAAGTTTGCTGAATCTGTTTCTGGATATACAGGATAGCTCGCAGGCTGCAAGTATTCACAAGGAGGCCATCCTTAGAACAGCTTGAAGACTAACCTCCTATATATCTTTTGCAACCATTTATTTTAGATTGTTACAAATATAAATCATGTGCAGAAAAACCAGCAAAACCACAACAATTCTTGTGCTTGTTTTCAGGAGTATTTCTTATTCAATAAGCTCTGAGAACTGGAACATGAAAGATGGTCATTTGATAACCTGAATCTATAGGCCTGGATTTTCTTCCTCCAAAGAAAATTAAAAGGAGACAGGGCTTGCATACATCCCTCCCAGTCTGGATACATCTATCTGTGGTCCACGTTCACCCTAAAATAGAGGCAGACAGCACAAAATGCTGGAACGCAGTCTGTCTGCTCTTTTTCCTTCGTAATTATTTTCTTGCACTATCTGTGATGAGACGCAAGTGACAGTCTCGGTTTCAATCTGGAATTTCACTTTAGAAAGCCCAAGCATGACAAGTTCATTCTGCTATACCGAACGTCTGCTGAACGCTTTGCAAACCCCTCAGAAATAACATCCTTGATGTGTGCCTTGGCAGGGCAGCCAGGCAACCCTGCAAGGGGAATACAGTCAAAACCATCAAGAGCCCTACAACTGACCAAATATATAAAACTTCGATGAGTTTTAGAAGGCAAAAATTAGAATAATAAACATTGGCCATCCCTCTTATCTTAATTTAGCTCTACACTACACAGTGAAATAGCATAAGTTCCCTACATATTTCAGGAGTTAAGAATAAGTTTTTTCCTCAGACTTGTTCCTCACGATTTTGCTCATTTAACACGCCTTACAGAAATTTAAGCCTACATGATGAAAAATTATCACAGTTCTTACCCAACAGAACAAAATTACTATAATTCAGCAACTGCACTGAAGAGTAGGAGGTAAGATTAACTATTATTTTCAACAACAAAACACGACCTCAAAGGCATAATAGTCACAAAAAAACCAAGATAGCAGCCATACCATAATGCACGTAGCCACCTGTGTCATTATCAAGTTCCTCTCACAAGTTTCAGTCTGCAGTAACTCAGTTTAAACAACTGCTACAGCAAGATCCAACAGCAAATCTATGCATTCAGTCTTCCCTGAGCACATTGGTTAAACCACTTAGGATCATACAGACCAGCTATACCCGAAGGTTATTTTTAAAAAACTAAAATATATATAACCAAGCTTATTTCTTGTACATAGGTTAAGTTAGGAGTGGAGAAAGAGTGGGAAGAAAAAGAAAAGCAGGAGCTAATGATTCTGAACAGCATGGAAGCCAAGTAAATTGCCATCTTTTCCTCATAATCTCAAGAGAACACCCTCCCACCCACAAGGCAGAGACAAGCTCCTGTTAAATAGGACTAAAAGGACATGTGCAACCTCTGGTTGCAGGGCTTGGCAACTGTCGACAGAGTAAAATGTCACAGGCGAGGATTCTGCAGCGGGGCAAGACAAAGGAGATGGCAGGAAACCTACAAGTGTTGATAAAGTTGATAGAAGAAACAGTCTATAATTCAGTGTATTCATAATTTCAGTATAAAATTTCAAGTTTATACACTTCTAGTTTCCTCCTAACATTCTAAATATCAACAAACAATTTTAAGATGTCACGAATGCTGATAAAAATATCATAATAAAGCATCTTCTTTTTAAGACCAGTCATGCAGCTTTCATACACTTCAGGTTAGACTCTTGAATTCAGGCTTTACAAGGAATAAAAAGATATTTTTTATTTCTTGTCCAAAAGCACCCCATAAGACATAGCCTCAGTGTAAATAAAAGGTAACCTCTACAAAATTACAATGTAAATCAGCATGAAAGCAAACTTAAAAAGCAAACACCATTTTATTCTTAGGCACATCATATCTACTCTGATTATCTCCTTTGATTTAATTGAAATTGTATCTTTTTTGCTGAAATAAGAACACTGGAAAGCATGGCTAATTATCTTTTGATTTTTCTATAGTTTTATGGTGATGTCTTGTAAACCCAAAAATCATGGCAGCAAACATGGAAAAGATCAGAAGAGTTCACTCTCCTTCCAGACAAGATAAATCTGAGTCAGTCAAAATGCATGGAAGGTTACAGTAGGTTATAAGGACTCCATGAAGGGGTTATTTGAGCTCATTTTCAATATAGAAAACGATCATTTTCCACATCACTGGCCAATTAAATGAGTTCAAAAAAACCTCTCATATCCTGGGGCAATGCAAATTTGCAAGTAAAAAAATAGCACTCAATCTTAGAAATCCAAAGCAGGAGATCAAAGGAAAACACATAACAATACCATAATGCAAATGAGCTTTTGCCTGGGAAATAAAAAGCTCTGCAAAAAAGTCCACGACAGCAGAATTCCTGGAGCTCAGAGTTCTATAAAGCCGGTTAGCAGGGTTTGACTCATCTTCTTTGAGAACAAAAGCCTGACCCTGAGGAAAAGAGCTGTGCTGTTGCAGAGGCAGTTTCGGGTCCCCAAAGTTTGAAGCTTTGGAAATGCTCGACTTCCTCTAAAATATTATCAATGGGTTTTTTTGTTCATTTTGAAGTGATTATGTCCTATCTGCCCTGCACAACAAGAACAACAACAACAAAAAAACCCATTAAAATAAGCAACTAAGGAACAGTAGAATTTTTCAGTCAGAATAAAGACCTAGGGGTCCAAGAGCCTACAAGGAACTGCAGTACATTATTCCCTTATTTTAGACACTCTGACAACCATCTTAATAAATAATGCTTCTAATTTGGTAGAGTAAGAGATCAGGGGACAGTAGATGAAATATTCCACTGAAACTCTGAGGCAGAAGTCACAGTTATTGAAGGCTCCAGTTATTTATGTTTGTTCCCTCCTGTAAAATCACCCAAGGACTTTTTCCTTGCAAGCCTTCCAATCAATCAGGGAAATAAGCTATCACCATGCCATTCACTGGTTATTGTTTGCTCTCACTTCCAGATACTTTATGTAGATAAGCCGTTTGTAATGCTGAATTTTGATGGCCTTGGATCCCACAGGAGTCTGTGTACGAGCCCATATGGGCTCTAGGAGGCTCAGCTTAGACTTGGGTGAGCATTGAGCTGTCAGAACACAGAGCTGCCTCGATTAAGCCGCGGTCTCATTGTTAGTCCTAAAGGAGACACAGAGGTCACCCAGAGTCAGACAAGCACAAAGAAGAGAAGAGGCTTCCCTGCAAAACACACAGCGCTGAGGTCTCTGCAGAGGAGGTGAACTAGGAAAACTACAATGCATACAAGAGAGTACAAGGGGCCAGGTGGGCAGGAGAAGAAAAGGGAACAAAAAGGTGAGGTTGTCTCTCTACACAATGAGGTAGGCACAGCTCTCCAACTACGCAATTTTGAGCGAGTGTTTTGCAACAGAGGAATTTTTAGTTTTTTCAGACCTACATCTCCATTTAATTTGCAGGTGAGATTTGCAGATTTTATTTGCACATACTTCACTTGAATGTACTGGTGAATTACACTTCCAAGTCCACTCTTTTCATAATATTAGCGTAATACCCAGGTGTGCCCACAGGCCCAGCTCCAGCTAATCCCTGAACTATTCCTGGCACATCACCAAGCAGCAGTGACTATAATGAACGACAACAGCAAAGATATGATAGCCTTATCTTTCTGGCAAGAGCTCTGAAAGCTCCAGAAACTCATCATCACTAATGCAGACTCAAGAAAGCAGAGAAATATGCTTTCACTAAGCAGCAGTCTCACTGGGGCCTCCACTTACGATAACATTCACAAGAGCTTAGAAAACTTCCTCGAATAAAATAGTCAGTAAAGACTCATACAGGTCAAATGCATCAAAGCAAACAGAGAAGCAAATAGCCATTTTAACAACACTGGTTCATGACTTTTTATTATTTTATAATTTTTGCCTGTTCATTTTTCATTTATTAATTATGTGGAAAAAAATAGTTTGGGGGGCTGTTAATTAAGAGATCTTAAGCTGATTTAAAATTTAAAGCTTGGGTAGCTACCAGTTTCATACACAAAGAAAAAGGATGCAACCTCAAACGTAGCATCAAAAAATTCAAAATTCAGCAATACAAAGCAGCAGTAAGATTACTCGAAACCTCTTCTTTCACTTAAACATTCCTGCAGTTCTTGCCATCAAGAAGTGCAGCTCCAGTCAGCCCTGCAGCAAGAAGTTTAAGACTTCAAAGCTAATTTTTCAAAGGTCTCTCAGTTTGTTGTTGACAACAGTGTTTTTGCTTCAACTCCAGAGGTCCTTATAACTAAAAATACTAAGATATGGGTACATATATGGGTGTCCCTGAATGCAGACTAACATCAAATAAGAGCCTTTTTTATACAGTAACTATCAACAGGCAAACCACAGTATCATTTGAGGCGAGGGGGAGCTCAGGGCTGTAACACAGAGGCAATAGTAGATGGTACTGGAAAACTGCCATTTAAATAAAAATTGTCTTCGTAAGGCTAAAATATAACACACATCTTATACAACTTTCTTTCTAAAATCTTATTTGCTCTCCCTCCCATCACCTCCCCTCCAGCTTCAGTCTGTATCTCCAAGGGACACGCTGTTGCTGATGGGCTGTATTTCCTCTTACAGATTGCAGGTCCTGTACTGCTGCAGCTCTCCTCACCATGCCAAAAACCATTCAGAGTGCACCAAGTCAGCACTGCTGACTCCTACCTCCCCCTTCTCCCCCGAGGGAAATCACTCCTAACCACAATCTCCATTGCCTGAAGATCAAGATATGTGGTAATTACCTTTGTTGCGACTTCCACCCCCACTTGCAGCATTCGGGATAAAGTTTTCAGACATGACAAGTACCTGCACGGTCTTGCAGTATGTCACAATGCCTGACAGGCTAAATTAACAGTGGTGGAGGAAAAAATATGCTATCAGAAATACACAGCACTAAAATAGGGCAGCTTTGAATCAGCTCCAGCTTTAAAATTAGAAAGCCTGATGAGTAAAACCAGTATATTAATACCTGTTATTAGGAAAAGCATGTATCTAGCAGTTTTTAGAAATAAAGCTGTGACTGTCAAGACAAGTGTACCTGTACAATACATAGTCTCCATCTACCCTGTTAAATAGTCATGCTCAGCATGCCTAGGAATTGTCCCAAATACTGGGAGCACACCTGTACAGCTCCTGGAAAACAAGGTCCAAGTTCCTTCACATGGAGTCAGAATGCAAATCTGTCACAGTCTCCCATCTGTCCCACAATATTCTTCTCAGTAAGGACAAGAACAATGAAACTTTCTGTTCTTGAACCTACTTATGTTATACAATTTTGAGGCTTTCATACAAAGAGTAACCCAGACTTTGGACTACAATACTGATGAAAATAATCTTTAAACGATTCAACAGTATGGATTTGAATTATTTTAATTTACTTCTTTTTTCTATTTTGTTTTGGTAGCTTGTTCAGGAGACAATGAAGGCATGGAAATATTAAAGGGTCTCTGCATTTCTAATTGCACTGGCATTGAATTCTGCCTATGATCTGATCCTCTCTTAATGCTATAGCCTGGATATCTCCTAGATTAGCAGCTTTCCCTACATGTCAGAACACTACTGCTGACCACAAATCCTTTTCTATTATGCTTAGTAAATGTCAGATTTTTTTAGTCTCTCTGTTGCATTCTTTTCTCCTGATGCATCAGACCTGCTTTCTCCCACAACTTGGAGTATAATAGATAATAATCTTTTTTCTTGATCTCAGGTGTAATTTTGCACTACAATTCTAAACTCTTCATGGTCTGTCTTACTCCTTAGTTCCTTCCTAGTCCAACTGCTGCATCAGCTACCAAGCCACTGTCATATCTTGGAACCATCATCCATCAAGCCCAATCATCCTCACAGCCCTTTCAAGTATCATCTTAAAGATTCCAGACTAAGCAACACCTCTTTCACATTCATCAGCAATCCTGATGCCCTGTATTATTCTTCTGCTTGTTGTATTGAAATTTCCATCTTTCCCAAGGAAGACACCAGCCTTATGTACAACCCAAAGAACTTAGAAGCAACTGAACATGTTCCCATAGGCATGATTTTTAGCAATACTCTTTTTGTATTTCTAGTCCCACTGGGAAAAGTAAAAATATATTTTGAGCCTGGAATATCCTTATGTTTAGTTTTTAACATGGACCAAACCTTAGAAAGGCAAACAATAAGAAGTGATAAACCTGGCTCAGTGAAGTTGATTTAGCACATTTGACAACTTTTGAGATGTCATACTACAGTATATGTAGATTAATGCCCTTTTTGAGGAAAAGTAAAGGGTATTAAGGAAGGAGAAACTGATACCAACATTTTGAGATATAAAGCCCTTGTGGATGCAAATCCCAAGAAGTCTGGAGAATCAAACATCTAGATTTAACTTTTCAAGCAGTGCCAGACAGAGTGAAATGCTTCAACATCTTGAAAGTAGCTCTTGTGGGTATTTTAGTGTCTCAGAATTGCCTTTCTGAAATTCTCAGCCTCAGTGAACAGGCAAGCTTGCTAAGCACTTGCTAAAATATTCAGAGGAGATAATGGCCTCACTGCTGGTGCCTAGGTGCAGATTTCTAATTCTAGTTTTGGAAGACACTGTCTTTCTATAGAATTGCTACAGTTTATTCTTAATGCCATAATGGTCATGGGTTTTACTGGTAATATCATTGTTGGTACCTAGATTTCAACATTAAAAAATAAATTCAAAATTCACAATTTGAGACACTTACTCATCCCTTCATGAAGACCAGCATCTTCACTGCCTAAAGCAGCACTCACAGTTATAGCTCCATCATGCATGTTTTACACACAACAGACACATCCCCTGCCTTCGCTGGAACACATTAATCACTTTCACAGCATAAGGTGCTTTCCCACCCCAACTTATTCAGCTGTATGGTCTAAAAAAATTNAAAAAAGAAGAAACTTGAGAGCAAGCAGCTCAGACCAGAACTCAACACCTATCTGAAAATTCAGTCTTCTCAGGTTTGCCCAACTGCATGATTTCAGCTATAGAAACGACAGATGTTATTGTAGGCTAAGTTTCTTGCAGTATCTCAAATGCATAATGAATTTTGAGAACTTGACTGGGAAAAATGACAACTCAAAAAGTTACTTTGATGACCAAGTTGTACCCAGAGTTGCCTGGTTGTAGAGGGGGCTCTACCTCCAAGACCCAGAACCAACAAGATGCAACTAATTACTTACATTCTGGAATTCAGTCAGAGAAAGATGACTTGTAGTAGCTCAAGGCATAGAAAGAAAAAAAAGAAAAAATCCCACAAAAAACAGAAAGGAGAAAAGCATGCAGCTGCAGAAAATTGCTGTCTTCAACAGGAATGTGAAGACTGTAACTTATTTGGGAAAATGACTAATTCTGTAGCATAGAAAAATGTAAGCCTAAGGATTTTGTCTGTGGTATTCAAAGTTATTATTTCAGGCTCCCATAAATGCAAAAAACCCTTTTTTTCAGTTCAGACACAATTCATACTTTTAAGACACCCCAGAAATAGCTCTGCATGTATGCATACAGACATATACATTAAGTATATGTGAGGATAGATAGATAGATAACATATTGAGTGAATGTTATTTTTACGAAATTCAATGAAATCTATAGCCAGTTTTACAGTTAAGGAACCACAAAACATACAGGGTCCTTCACATATAAACATACTAAACAATTTTTGCTACCTTAAGATATAACCTGAATTCCTATACTATGGAACTAAAAATGAAATGAACTGCAGTTCATATTTTATCTGCCTCAACTGAAGACAGGCTTTAAGAAGGACACAGTCCAGGTAGTTGGATCTTCCTTTCTCCAGATTAACACTAGCACGATGTGGGCAATAATGAGGCAAAGTCACTGCCTCAGAGTTGCAAATTCCTCTGAAGAGAGTAATCTGGCAAATACATTATTCATTTCCTAACTTCAATCAGAATTATTTCAGTCGTGGCATGTGGCAAAATTATTTCCTGACAGGGACAAAGCAAATGGAGTCAAAATAAAGAAAGAGCACCAGGGAAGCCCAAGCTCACTGAATTGCAGTGCTGAAAAATAGCAGAAAGATTTAAATAAGAAAGGCTGGCAAATAAATTGCTGTAATGTCTTATTTAAATTCTGAAAGCTTACTGATGTTATTAAAGCTCTGCAGTATTTTGTCTGGCACTGGGGGATAGTAGGATTTTTCTTGGACTTTTGGGGTTTTTGGCTATTTGATTCTAGCAAAATACAGGCAGTAAACAACACTTGTTACCCATCAATTGTTGAATAGGCATGCTCATAACCATACAAACACAGACCAAAGTAACTTGCCTATACCCCCTAGGAAGTATAAAGGTGATATTTCAAACCAGATCTTTTTTGTAACTCTACCTTAAAGTGTTCTTTTCCTCGTATTGTAATCTTGTGGTTGAGGGATCACTAATGGTTGAACACAGTAGTATTACTTAGCTACAGGTTCACTAATGCAATTATTATTGCTCAGGTAGAATTCAAATTATTTCTATTGGTATTATCACATCTAAAGTAGTTTTCACAAGGTAGAAGTTACTTACAGAGCTTAATTTTAATTGCCTTAAATTAGAGAAATTAATGGAAGCAGAAAAATAAATAGGGCATTATTATCCTAATGGAGAAGTATTATTTATGCAGCACTAAATAATATTTAAGCATAAAATGCTTCATACTACTAAAATAAATCTCACCATACCAAACTCTGCTGCAGATATACTCCCTTCACTAGGTTAAGCCCAAAAGCATATGATTTACACAAATGAATAAATACTAAAAGTATACGATTAAAAATAAAGAGCACTGTATAATCACTTTGTACGTTTAACAACCCCAAAATAAGCTTTTACACAAGAACATGATTGGATATTAGCACTTACTCAGAAATAGCAATGTGAATCAATAAAAGGGTTTTTTTCCAATTCATCTTGCACACCTCTGATTTAAGTAGGAAAAACATTAAACTTAGGGGATGATAGTCAGCCAATATGGGCAAGAAAATACTTACAGAGAAGCTAGAGGTGTCTGCAGCCAAAGCCCCCTTTCCGGTGAATATTTTAACCCCTTTCATTTTATGTATTTAAATTTGCTGAGGGAAGTTGAGTTCTCACCCATCTTGAGGAGGAATATAAACCAGAAATCTCGTTCATCTTTTCCAACTTTTTGTCTCACAGCTATTGTGAATTACTTCCTTAAGCACCATCCCAGCAGAGGCCATTAGGCTAACAATTCAACCTAGATGTTTTGTAATTAATCTGCCTTTACTCACCTGAACCCCACTGGGACTTAGTCAGATTCAGCTGTGTGCCATCACTGAGGAACAGCAACCACCAAGTTCTTCTACCCAAGACAGCTGCACACCTGGATGCTGGTTGGGTGAGATTTACAGACAGGAGTCCAGCTGGCAAACCACCTCCATAGTGAAGGGAAAGGCAAATATAGGCAAAGCCCTTACCAATCTCACCTGGAAGTAAAGTCCTTCCCAAGATCTTATGACTAGGTCATGCAAACAGATTTCAAACAGACAAAATAGTCTTAGAACAACTTTTCCCTCCAGTTGCTCTCCTATCCTTGAGGTTTGTAGAAAAAGCCATAACAAATACAAAACCCTAGCAAAAAACCAAAAACAATACAACTGTCCAGTTAAATTTGAGGGCAAGGAGGAAAAAATTCCTTCTTGACTATGCAGGAAATCTCTTTCAGCTCTAAAGTGTGAGTCAAGCCTACAACTACTGTCTTCGTGTGTTATGAATGTACCAAATATCAAATGTCATTTTCACTGTCCCCAATACACACGGAGACTGCTCATTGAAAAAGGCCCAAATTTTTAGGCCAGAAAGGATTACTGCAGTCTTGCAGCATGACACACAAAACTCACGTGCAGATTTTTTTTCTTCAAACACATTAAAGCTTTTTGTTTTTTGAAAGTTTGGGATTAAAAAACCAATTAGTTTCTCAGATTTCACTTTCCCACGTCAGCCATTCGTGTATTTAAATTGCACTCACAGATAGAAAGGGTACCTTAGGTTGGCTTTTTCTAATTTCAACTTACCAGAAAGGCTCTATCATGAATTCTTACACAGCAGAGAAGGGAACATGAACGAGCTATCATAGAAAAAGGTAAGGTGTTCACTTCTGAATCAATAACTGCTCTTATCCCACGGAACATGTGTGGCAGCTTACCTTCAGAGAGAAGGCTGCCAGCCAGTTGCCAGTCATCCCTTGGCAACACTCTTCCCTCTGCACACTTTTATTGTCTCCCCATTCACATACCACAGGAAGGTCTCAAGAAGTGGCTTGTCCTATTTTCCATGTGCAAGCTCATAGATGGCCCTGCACTATCTCCACCTCTAAGTTTTACAAGAACTGAGATTTTTCAGGGTGCCAAGATTCAAAAGTTTGTCTGTGCCTCTAACAGGCGTAAAGTGCTACCCACACTTTTGCTTTCTTTGCCCTTCATTAGTGACAGAACAAGTTCTGACAGCCCATTCCTGTCAGATGGTGCGAATTCCACTAAATTACAGTACCATATCATATTTCCTTATGTATTTGAGTATCCCAGCATGCTCCTGTTGCTCATGTAGCCTTCTAGCACCAGTACAGAGGCAATTTAAAGTATATTCTTTACATGCACCTTTGTGCCAAATTAAATGACATAACGTATGTGAGAAGATTTTCAAGGAGATGTGCTGAGAATTTGAAATTGGTGCAAGATCTGAGAAAGAAAATTCATGAAGTAGTAAGCACTGGAAGGTCACTTGGTCAAAGAAAATTTTCCATTTCCTTGCAGGACATCAGACACAGTCAATGTTTGGGAGTGCAGAGAAAGCACTTATTAATAACTTCCTAATTTCTGTAGTCTACAACTCAATTTTCACAGCTGCATTAGAAGTGCAGAAAAAAAGCAGTGATAAGCTGTTCTAAAGGATATTTTTATGAACGAATCTTTCTGTCTTTCCCCCACTGCCAAAATGAAACGTCTTCTGAAATCCCCAGAATACACTTGTAGAATTTTCTTCCCAATTTCTATGGCAAACTTCACCAGTAACTCAATACATCACTTCTAGTTGCCAGTTTTTCTCAAAAAGTTAGGTTTTAATGCATTTTTTCCTTCATGAATACATCAGGAACATCCTAATTTCATTTGTTTTAATGAGATATTCTCACAGGTATCACTGGACCACACTTCACAGGTGCTGATCACTTTAAAAAAAAACAGCACACTGATTTTGTGTATTATCTTCTATACATATGTTATCTAAGCCTAAGGGCCCAAAACTCTTCTATATAGTCCCTTGGAGATGGACATTCCTCTCATGAAGATAGCGCTCCCTTTTGAACTATCCATGTGTAGCCATACATGCAGGACCTTGCATTCAGCTGTAAGAATGGCAGGACTTGATTTGGATTTCTTTTTAACAACACCCCTTTGTTCTGTCGTAAACTTGTACCTAATTAAGGGATTGACAAAAATCAAGTCCTCAGCTTCTTTGGAGCTTTCTCTTTCTGTTCTAGAATTAATAAGTATTCTGTCAAAAGAACAAAACGTCTCTCTAGTTTTGCATGGTTCTTTTCGATCCACTGAAACTAATTATAATCAAAGACATTCTGTAGTCTCTTTCTGGCAGTGTTTTTGAAAGCAGAACTCTTTAGAAGTGACTGTCCTCAAAATCCTTTCTTGGAGCAGGTAACGGTCCTGTCTTTCTGGGTCTTGTAAAGGTGTACGCGTGCATTTCAGTCAGGACACGTAAGTAAACTAGAGAAACCTCAGCATTTTACAGGTTTTTCCAATTTATCCCAGGTGGGATTTATCCCACATGAAATAATATGTGGAATACCTCTTCCATGATCCCTCAAAGACAGATCACTAAGGAGAGAATTTAACTTACTTTTTCCCCAGATAAGTAGACAAAACATTTGGGACACCGTTATAAAGCCAAAGCAAAATTTATTGCTGAGTGAAAGAAATAAGGAGATAAAAACATAGGACAAAGATGAATTTCAGACAAGATTTGAAAATAGATGAAAGCAGAAAAAAATACAGCTTTTCACCTCTTAGACTCATTTAAGAAACCCTGTGTTTTTAAAAGTACTGAATTAGATAAACCCTGCAGTTGAAAACCTAACATGTTCTGGTTTGAATTTTCTGCAGTCTCAGTGCAACGAAAACAGTAACAAGACTGGTGGAGTTGTCTAGCCATTATAAAAATATACTAATTTTCAGTATCAGTTGATCATAAAATTATATATCTTCAGTGTCAAGTTCTGCATACTGGGACAGTGGTTAACCCTGCTGAAGTCAACTACAAAATTCTGCTATGTCCTAAGGAAAGAAGTGGTGAATCATACGGCTACACCAAAGTAAATGGATAAACCCCAACATGTTCAGTCTGTACTCTGCAGAAAGACTGATGAATTATTCTTTGCTTGTCACATCACACTGCCCTTTTACAGGCATGAAAGCTCCTGGGACCTGTTCCAGAGAGGAAATCCCTGGCAGCTGCTGACTGCTGGTGAGAGGGACTACTGGTGTCACTTGTGAAGCCAATGTGGGGGATGATTCAACTGAAACTTTTTTTTGCACCACTCATCAGAATTGTCCCTGGCCTATCCATTCCTATACAGCAAGCAAACCCCTCTTATCACGCTCTGTGGTCCTACTCTATGTAACCATACTTCAGGATTTGCTCAGGTAAAACCATGAATACATAACCATAGGAAGATTTGGGAAATGCCACAAAAGCTACTCAAGTCAACATCCCCTTCCCCCTCAAATGTTTCCCAGTGAAAGTGCTATGAGAACTGTAACAGCAAACAGTTCCTTATTGTTCCTTACTTTACAGATACTGAACACCCGAGGGCAGAAAGGAATCGGGACCACTGAACAGAGACATTCGCTTTCTTGTTAAAAATGCCTTCCACACAGAACTACCTCGTGCCTTTCAGTTTCGGGTGTAAAACCTGCCATGTTGGTTCAGCAAAACGTGCAGCACTTGGACATCACCTGCCGCTTCCTCCACTGATCCTTTTCCTCACACACCACCTAAAAAAACCACCCCTTATCCGTTCAGCATAATCCCCTTCCTTCTTGCAAAACGCTCCTCCTTTGAGTCCCTATCATTAAATATGAACTTAAACACGGCGCTCCCCGTGTTTAAACCACCCCACGTTCCTCGCGGACCGAGGAACGGCGCACAGCGACGGTGGTGCGGGGATGTGCGGGGACACGCCGGGATGTGCGAGGTGCACCACGCCGCACCCGCTCTCTCTCCGTCCCCGGCAGCCGCCCCCAAGACCCGGCGGGCGGCCCCACCCCAGCCCCTGTAACAAAGGAGGCCCGAGGGGCGGCAGCTGCCGCTNAGGAGGAAGAGGAGGAGGCCGCGGCGGCACCATGGGTAAGGCTCCCCAGCCCCGCGCTGTGCAGCCCCTGCCGCCGCCCCTCTGCCCCCGGAGGCCGCCGCCCTCTCGTCTCCGGCGGGGCGGGAAGAGGTGGCTGGTGCAACTTTCCCCTCGGCCGCCTCCCTCCCCGCGCCG